>CM031239.1:994868431-994953431 GCA_018340775.1 Taxus wallichiana var. yunnanensis
TCTACTTTACTTGTTTGTAAAAAAAGATACCATACTTTATCTGCATAAAAGATACCACACACTGTATGCATAAACAAGAAAAATTGTTGGATCAAATGACATCAAGAAAGCTACATTAAACGGAGAGCATCATGTGTAGTTCAGACCAAAATAAACTTAATTATAGATATAATTATAGATAAATGAAAAGAATAATATGCTTATTGGGTTTGTGTTCTTTTTAAATGCTTTGCTTGCATGATCCCAGGTCATGTTGACACGGAAAATCATGAATGTAGGTCTAGTATTAATATTGTGATGAACTTCCACCTGGTTGGAGGATTGAACTGATATAACAAAAAAGGTATAGTAGTTGATTATTGTATTAATTTTGTGAAGTCAAGAATGATAGTAGTTAGGGATTGAAGTGAAATTTGTAACCATTTTTCTAAATTTGTTAACTTACTCGAACAGAAGTGCAATTACATGCACTCAAAACTGCTCAAATATACACATAACAATAAGACCTTTTTTACTCCTTTTTTGTTCTTTTTGCAAGGCTTCAAATTTGGCACTAGTGACGATCATATTAGGAAAGGCTTATCTCTTTACAACAGCTGATCGCAAAAAAAAACTTATGAACAAGCTATGTGTTATTACAGTCCATGAAACACAATTCACCGATGCATTTTGTCAAACATCAAGAAGCACCATAAGAATATAGGTTATGTTTGAAATAATAGAAATGTTTTCATGTTTCATAACAATTTCTCTAGCAAATCCTGAAATTTTGCAACACTCTACTTTCCATATGGAAAATTTAAAAAGATTTTTCTACACCATTCATGCTATCAAAACCACCCTTGTGCCCTAGCTCATTCAAAAGTGGTTTTTCTCACAACTTATGATCCCATGGTCGAATCCCTCCGAAATTTTAACCACACAACCCTTCCAAAAATTTCTTTGCATGTATCCATTTATCATTTCCCATAGTTGGATTTATTTTTTATGATATCATGAAACTTTCATCTATTCCCAGCTTGTTTTTCCAAAACCACCAAAGTTTGTGTTAAATTGCTATAGAAAATATACATCTAAAGCCTTATCTTATCTATAATAATCACCTTAAGGGAATTAATCCTTCTTATTGTTCTATGTTTTCTAACGCACCCATCCCTTCAAACTTTACACCCTCCCCCATCCCTTTCTATACTTTGAACTATCAACGCTATGTTAGTTATTTCATATCTATCTTGCCTTCACCCTCTTCCACAATCGTCCATTAGCACTTCTGAAAATGTTTCACTTTTTTTTCCTACTTCTAAAGTAAACTGATGTATTTCCTTTTACATTGACATACTATTGCCTCCTACTACTATGTGGATTGAAAGTACTATTAAGAATATAAACGAATCTTAAGTGCGCTTTTGTTCTGTACATATTTGAATCCTTGTAGACTATGTGAACGTAGTAAATTTTTCCATATAACTAATATTATTTTCCTTCACTGACATATCCAATTTTTGATTCTCAAAATTTTATCGCTTACGCGTAATTTTCATTGGAACTCCACATGCATTTCAATGTATATATTTTATTTATTTTGAATATTTATGCATTTGCA
The DNA here is from genome assembly GCA_018340775.1 of Taxus wallichiana var. yunnanensis. Lineage (NCBI taxonomy): Eukaryota > Viridiplantae > Streptophyta > Pinopsida > Cupressales > Taxaceae > Taxus > Taxus wallichiana. Next base: position 994,870,035 of record CM031239.1, read on the forward strand.
TGTCATCAAACAATGCATTGTTCCTTGCTCCGTTGCATGGATTTTTTTCAATAGGTGGTATTCCATAAGTCTACATGACTTCTCAATCATGTTGGCTCCTGTAAAACGAGCCCGACGAAGAGAGAACTACACACAAAATAAATTTCACATAACTGCTGAGCAACAATGTCGTCACCTAGAGTGTAGAACAAAGGCAATCTCTAATATCCGTCAACTTACATCGACCAACAACCTACCATTTCCTGACATTCCAATCTCGCCATCAAATTCAACTAATGGAGGATTGTCAACCAACATTCTGCAAGTAACTTCGCATGGAAACAATTTTGCATGACCATACCAATTCCTTCCATACGAACTCATCTTTCCTTAATACTACCACGTTTTCCCATTTATTTGGGATGCCACATGAAACTGTCTCACATACCAACCTTGCTTCGGTTCCTCGTACATGTACAACTAGTTCCTCCTCTCCTTCTAACTGCTTTCCACCTTGCAATCCACCATCCACTCCAACAAAACACCCCACCTGTCTTCATGTATTCGTGTTTAGTTCAAATAAAATAGTCTGCAAAAGGCTACCACGCATGATATAACATTTGCAAATGTATATGTACGAATTTGTAACAAATTTGAAATGTACAAATAAAACATTTCAATGTAATATTTCATCTATATTCCTACACTTAAATTATCAATCACACCCCTTATCAACATCCACTACAAAATTCATTAACTGTCCCTCCAAATCAAACAACTTATATTGTTCATTCACATTACACTATACACATGCAATTGCTAGTAGAAATAACAATTCATAGATTAATCATTCACTAATTAACTAGTACTTATATTAGGTTCGAGTTGCACTTTTAGAGAAAATAAGTACCACGCAAACCATCTCATAACTAATTGTTACACTTTGTATTGTCACTATTGTGTGATTTTCTTAACGAATTTTGTTTTGAATATTGAGAGCTAGCCATTCCTTCTTGATACATCAATTGTCCCATTCTAGGAAATTTATGATTGGTGTTATCTTCTCGTTGACTGGCATAACATGAATCTTGTTGACTAGCATGCCATGAATCTCGTTGGATCTCCTACCTCTTCCCGTACACACTCACTACTTAGTATTAGTCCAAGAATTTATGCACATTGAGTAGTTGTCCCTATTTGTGTGCATGGTTTGACACAACCAAGATTAGGGGCCAACATCCCCCATACTAATTTCCTTATCCATTTGAGGAAATTCATCCTCTTTTCTTGTCTCATTTAAAAACTTAGGCTCATCCTTACGAATTTATTTTTTCAAATGACTTCGATCTAGTAAGAGTGACCTGTAGTTCTTCTATTTTACTTGGCATTTCTTTTGACAAGCTTTTCATTGCAAAAACATGTTCCTTGTTGTCATGCTACTTGTAGCATTTTGAGATATTTCTGCATTTTCTTACACTTGATCTATATCTAGTCTCTTAATGCTTTGGATTCTTGAAGGATTTTATCCCTCTCGACCCTATCCTTAGTTTGGAATAAACTCTTTACGAGCGATTTTTGTTGAGTCTCTTCATGTCTCTTCCTCAAGTAGGGACAGGTTAATAACCTCTTATTTTAGCTGATTATTTTCAAACACATGGTCTCTTAGCTTCACCTTAGACTAGAGTTCCTCTAACGCTTGTTCACATGCTTCTATTTTTCACATCGATCTCCTACATCAATTGGTCCTTTTCTTGCATAATTTTTTTGCAAATTTTCAATATTGTCGACTCTACAACTACTAATCTCTTCTCTACCACTGCTCACATTTTCTCTGCTTCATCCATAATATTCTATTTTTAGGGCAATACATTTTTTCCAAGAAACCTTGATGGCTAATTTGATCAATCCACTCTTTGAATATTCCTCCATTTTATTTGTGTGAATAAACACAATTTTATGATCAACCGAGCAATTTTTTATGAGACCTCTTATAAAGTAATCTCTTTTACGGTATTTTGAATATCGGTTCATCTAGATGCATGTTGAATACAAACAAGATTTGTTTCCATCTTATCTTGGATGCATTATCTTTGCATGTAAATTCACACAAGTAAAGGTCTTCTTCTTGTATGTATTTTTATCCCAACCCTCTCCCTTGTTCTTCTCTTCTCACTTGAAATTTATTCTTCACCATTGCCCTCTTCTTCATCTACAATCTTTTCTTCATATGTGCTATTTTATTTCTCGACATTTATTCCCTTATCCATAGTCTTTCCATTGTCATTTGAGGAAATTGGTTGTGATTCAGAAGATGAAGTAATGTCAACCTCTACATGTGGATCCTATGTTTATATGCACACCTTATCCTCATTGCTAGCTCCTTGTCTAGGCGTACTAGCTACATCTATCATATTCACTTTAACATTTTCAATATTGTACCATTGGTCCAACGTTATATCATCAACTCTTGAAGATTCCTAATCATATGTATTGTTGCCTATTAGTCCCTATAATGGAAATTATTTTTCCATTTGTTGTTTTTTTGGCTCATTTGTTACCCCTACCAGGTCTATTTGGGGAACTTCCTTCATGGGTCTCTTTCATAATTGTGGCATGCCTTTGGGAAGTTCATCTAAATTACTAGTGTTTGTTGTTCAGTAGACAGTTGAGTTGGTATGACTTCAAAAATTGGGACATTCTCCCTCTTCTCCTCTTTATTGGTGTTTTGTTTGTGGAACAAGTTCATGCACTCGAGTCATTAGATTATTTTTTGTTCCCCTTATTGGTAGCAGAATTAATTTTTTGTGCCTACTTCATTCATCTACACAACCCCTGCTCAATAATAGTCTTGCTTCTGTTCATTTAAAGAGGTGCATTATCATCCTCTTCCATCTCCTCTTCTATCTCTTTCGAGTGGAAGAATAATTTTTTTCTTTTGAGAATGGATTCTACATTGCCTTCTTGAGCTCCCCTTCTTTTCCCTTTGGTTCAGATGGTCTCTACACATAAACTAACTTATACAGATCAAGCCATTTTCCAATGGTAAATTCTATTTCCAATTTTGTCAATGTAGAATCTTCATCCAAGTCACTATCCTCATAAATTGCTCATTTTCGTGAGTGCTTATATAGTTCCTTGAGAAACAAAATATCCTCATCAACGTACTCTTTCATTTTCCAAACATAAAACATTGGGTACCCAATCCAACGTGCACTACAAATGATTGGCTAAAATCCCAATAGGAAGTTCGCAGTATTCTAACCATTTCCTAGTGTCTAATCTTATCGTTACCAATGAATTATGTTCCACAGCCAAAAACTTAGCAAATTTCTTGTAAGCCTTTCGTATTTCTACTGGAATGCACCATTCATTTCTAAATGTAGCCATAATGTTCTCATACTGTTAACTCATCTTGACCAGATAGGATTTGTTTTAGGTGCCAAGGAAAATGTGGTTCTTGTATTTTTGTGTTGGTAAACACATTGTCCTCTAAGAATGACCTTATCTCATCTCGGTATCCATTTGAGATACATATTTCATCCAGTAAAAACTAGAACTAAGATTGTGCCCCGCCTCATTGTTGCTCCGTTCTTGTGGGAATATTTTTGCCTTAGATTATTTCTTTGCAAATGAATTTGGCAATGTTGAATTGATTATTTTTCACACCCATTCTGTGTGTCAAACAGAGATATTGTTGGTTTATGTTGTTCCATTGTCCAGTCACTTAAACCTATGTGTTGATCAGGTGCACAACTACACAAATGGAAGGAATCTCTAGTCTATCACTGGTAAATGTGAGTTTATCCTTTTTTTTACTTGAGATTCCTATCAACATTCTCAATTGCTTCATTATTCAGCAACACCTGCATAATATCCACCCTTGTGAATGACATTGGTCAATTTGTGAATGAGTTGCAATGAGATATTTTTGCGGCAAACAAAGTAAAATTTATTTTCATAGATGCGTGATAAATACAATCTTCCCAAGTTTTGGGGTATTCCAAAGAACTCCTCAAAGTGTTGGAAAATACCTAGCTTTTCAAAGTCAAGATTGATCTTGACATTGGAGACAGTCAATACATCTACTGCCACTATTTTTCTCTAATTTTCTTTTTGGAGTTATTCTTGCTCTTTCACTCTTACCCTATTTGGTTGTCCATACCCTCTAGTTTTTCTGGCTTCAAGTTTCAACAACATCTAATGGAAGATATGCCCTTCTGCAACGTCTTCAATTTCTGTCACTCAAGTCATATTAAGTTAACTTGGCTCGGGTTTCCTCTGGTATTTTTACCTAAGTGTATTGCTTTCTTGCTCAAATCTTGTAATTTTTCCTTCAACTTATAATTTCTTTCAACCCTTTGTCATGCCCTAGCTCCTTTCTCTTTGTTGACTTTGTTTTGTCTTTTTTGGATCTTGGATCGTGAAGATTGAAAGTGACAAAATGACGGGGTGAAGAACCCTTTTATAGTTTCCTTAGCGTGACATCATTGTGAGTCATCAAATTCCCATGTCCAAAAAAACCACTCACAAAATGTTGGTCAAAATTTTATACTAGAGTTGTTTTTATCTCTTAGTGAGTTTTAAAACTAGTCATTTTTCTCTTTCCATTTCATGCCTCTCCATTAACTTGGTGGTGTCATTGTCTTGGTGCCTATGTTCATGTGTTTTGCGAAACTTTTACTATTCTCCCCTTTCACATCCTCAACTTGGGGTTATCTTTGTATCTAGATACTTAGTCATATTTCCATACGCTCATGCCTCCCCCTTTTCCACTTTGTCATACCTTTACTCCTTTTGTGCAAGGCCTCCTCTATATACTTCGCGTATAAATTAATATTGTTTGTTTGTGCTCTATTCCACATGCAGTGTGATTTAACAAATATTGAAATTTGTTAACCCTAATTACAGAGTCACAATTGAGAAATAGGAAATAAAGTACAAATCTGACCTAAGCAATAAGCAGATAGAAATTGAAACCCTAAGTGCAAGAGAAGGGAAAGAATGCTTAGTTGATTTAGCAATAAATCCCAAAGTATGTTGAATTGGAAAATTGATGAATAGGAGGAGGAAACTGTCGCAACCGCACACACAAAATTGTGGAACTTTTGGAATAAGTTGGACCATATTTCTTGGATTGGGTCAGGGGCACCTGGGCACTAGAGACTGGTTCAGGCGCCCGTGATTGCACAAACCCTCAAAAAATGATTTTTCTTGTGTTGCACCAATGTCGCTGACCTTCGTTGTTTGTCGTTATTATGTCGGTGGATGAATGCGAGTTCACCTCTAACCGGCAAAGAGAAAGAACACCTACAAAACCCGAAAACATATCGAATCCTAAAAAGAAAAAGATGCAAATGGGGAGTCACTGACCCCGGAGGTCACCCGATTGAGTGAACTTACGATCGAGCGATGCTTTATATTTCAGAATCCATGTAGTTCTTGTGTGTGTGTGCAAGAATCGTGCCCCATGTGGCTCTCGTGCCATATGCACTTGAATAGGGAACAATAGCTAGATGTAGCAATGTAAGTAGATGTGTGGATGTCAAAATGACCTTCCCTCCTATGCGTGTATTCAGAAAATGCAGTCTCATGTCCCTTGAATGAAGCTTGATGGATGCTTTGATGCTCTTGAAATATCTTTGGATGTACCCTTAGGTGATAGTAATAGATGTTTAGAGCTTGGTCCTTTATTATTGTCACATAGTTTTATATTTATCTTATTCCCTTCTTTGAATTTTGTAATTAAGAACTAGAAGGCCAACCCATAAGAAAATAAGATGCCCAAAAGAGGCAAGCAAGATACAAAGAGGTCAGAGTCAATAAAAATAAAGTTATAAACATCATACTGGGCTATGGGGTGTGCATGACCAAAGAGAAGAAAAAAGACAAAAAAAATACCAAATATAGATGTCAATTACTAGTTTTCTCGCTTAGGAATCATATGAATAGTAGTATGTGATTAGGACCTAGAAATGTACCCAAATGTGTGATTTTGTTGATCAAAATTGTGTACTAGAGTTGTTTTTATCTCTCTAGTGATTTTTAAAACTAGAGTAATTTTCTTCATTCCATTTAAAACTAGACTCCATTTAAGATTCATGTGTTTTGCGAAACTTTTACTATTCTCCCCCTTCACATCCTCAACTTGGCCTTATCTTTGTATCTAGATACTTAGTCATATTTCCATGTGCTTCTGCCTCCCCCTTTTCCACTTTTTCATAACTTTTCTCCTTTTATGGAAGGTCTCCTTTGTATACTTAACGTATACATTAATATTTTTGGTTTGTGCTCTGTTCTACATGCAATGCCACTGTCAGTGCCACTTCTTGGCATACTATAGTTTCTCTTTTATAGTAGTATACACAAACTCTTCTACCCTTTTCTTGTGCAGTTTGATTTTACCCATGTAAGAATATGTGACATACTTTCTACTATTCATCTTCAAAATTTTGTGTCTAATTATTTCACACTTTTGCTCCAAATTATTTTCATAGATGTGTGATAGATACAATTTCACCAAGTTTTCGGGTATTCCAAAGAACAACAACTCAAAGAGTTGGAAAATGCCTAGCTTTTCTATGTCAAGCTTGATCTTGACATTGGAGAAAATCAATACATCTACTACCACTAATTTTCCTCCACATTGTAGTCACTATTAGGTCTTTTGATTTTTTGATTGTCAATGGTTATAATCTTTAAACTTACACTTATCCACCCTAAATTTTCATTCTTTTGTGCACATACATTCCTCTGGATACTACATTTTTTTGTATCTCCTCTTATATAACATCTATCTCCTTCTCCATTTCCTCAACTATAACGATTATGTTAGCTATCCTTTACGTAAGTCTTGATCAATTACTTATTCATGCCTCAATGGCTTATTCTTGCTATTTCACTCTTACCCTATTTGGTTGTCCATATCCTATAATTTTTATCGCTCTAAGCTTCAACAACATCTAATGGTAGATGTACCCTTCTACTACAACCTCTCCAATTTCTACAACTTGGTCAAATTCCTTCCCTTGGCTTGAGTTTCATCTTGTATTTTTACTCAAATCTTTTTCTTTCTTATTCAAATCTTGTATTTTTCCTTCGACCTATAATTTCTTTCAACCCTTTGTCATGCCCTAGCTCCTTTTTCTTTGTTGACTTTGTTTTATCATTGTTGGATCTTGGATTGTGAAGGTTGAAAGTGACAAAATGATGGGGTGAAGGATCCTTTTGTAGTTTCGTTTGAGTGACATCATTGCGAGTCATCGAATTCTCATGTTCGGAAATTCACTCACAAAATGTCGATCAAAATTTTATACTAGAGGTGTTTTTATCTCTGTAATGGGTTTTAACAATAGAGTCATTTTTCTCTTTCCATTTCTTGCCTCTCTATTTCCTTTGTGGTGTCATTGTTTTAGCGCCTATGTTCACATGTTTTGTGCAAATTTTACCATTCTCCCCATCTGCATCCTCAACTTGAGGTTATCTTTGCATCTAGATACTTACTCACATTTCCATATGCTCCCACTTTCCCTTTTTCCACTTTGTCATACATTTCCTCCTTTTGTGCAAGGTTTCCTCTGTATACTTCATGTATAAATTGGTATATTTGGTTTGTGCTTTGTTCCACCATGCATTGTCACTATCAGTGTCACTTCCTCACATACTATATTTTCTCTTTTACGGTAGTATGCACAAACACTTCCGCCCTTTTCTTGTGTGGTTTGATTTTACCCATGTAAGAATATGTGACATACTTTCGGCTACGCTTCTTTAAAATTTTGTGCCCAATTATTTCATACCTTTGCTCCAAATTCAAACATACTTTTACATGGCCATAACTACCTTGCTTGTACTACAATTGGGAAGTATAAAAATTTAGAGAATGCTTACTAATTTCCTCACAAACCAATATTGCATGTAAAATTTATTGCGCAACAAATGCCTTTATTGAAAATAGAACAAAAACCAATTACAAAGATGAAAAAAATAATTGAGGTAAATGACTCAGAAATGGTTTTGGGTAGGGCTGGTTATACAACCTAATTCATGGACCCTTTCCTCTCTTACAATCAATATGGGTTTAACCGACTACAATTGAAATTCCCTTGAAACATTTCTCCACTCAATTTGTGCAATTTGCATGCACCTATCTCCAATATATCATGAACAATGTAGGAACCCATCCACCTAATATGAAGTTTTCCCACATGCTTGCCATACCTAGAGTCATAGAGAAGGATATGTCCACTCTTGCTCAGCACCTTGTCCTTGATGTAATTATCATGGCAAGTATTATGCCTAGCCTTTTTCACTCTTCACCTCCATCTAGCCAACAACCTCCTCTTCCAACGTCACTAGTTTACAATCTTTGTTCAATGTCCTCTTTGTCATCTAGGACTCCTGCGTGCACTATGCACAAGGAGTTTACACAAACTCAATTGGTAAGACGACCTCCTTACAACACCAGTTGGAATGGTGTAAACTTATTCAACCTTTTATAGGTTGTTTTGGAAGCCCATAAGATCATAGATACGTAGTCATCCCAGTATTTCCTTCCAACATCACAAATATTTTTCATTGACACTTATCTATAGATATTGCTTGTGACCTTATACGATAAGAAAACCGTCTTACTTGTTTTCCATCCATCTATAGCCCCGCCTCTCTCTTTCCTTTTCACCGTCTGTCATCCCATCACAAACCTTTAGCAAATTAACTGTTAATTACCTTGCGTTTGCCTTTATATGCTCTGTCTTGATTCTCCATTCAAAAGAACAAGATTGAAAGCTACTACCATGGACCCTCTTATGCAACAAAGGTTTGTGAACTAGAACGGATTAAGGAAACCAGCTTGTTTGTATTACTTCGGTTGGTCCCATCAAAAAGTAAGGGAAAACAAAGAGAATTCCATTCATCTATTGCCTTTGTTTCACCTTTTCACCGTCTCTCATCCCATCAAAAACCTCAAGCAAATTATTACCTTCAATATTGTCATTATATTTTTCAGTTATATAACTACTTGTTTAGATGCTAGAACTATTTATAGGTTGGTCGGGATTTATATCAAATTTCTATAACACTCTCAACAACTCCTCCCTATTTTTTATTGAAGAATAAACATTTGGATGCTGATTTTAGCATCTGGTAGTTATTGGACCACCTTTGGCTTAGTGTCAGGGATTGAGGGCTATCCATTCTGCCAGGGATTTGTACCTTGGTGGATGGCATGACAAACCTCACTTTACTATTGTCGACACCAATTGGATTACAATCCTTTCAATACTCCTTCCTATTTTCAAATGAAAGATTGTGAAATCGTAATGAAAAATAGAACAAATAGATCTAGTACAGGAAGGATTGAGAAAATACAAGGAAACAACTCAGAAATTATATTAAGAACACAATAAAGGAACAGAGAAATAATGATTTAACTCTGATGTTCTCACCATCTGGGAGAACCATTTAAATAGGAATAACTAGTTGTTTGATATTCCTAGATATAAGGAATATCAATCTAAACTAGGAGATAACAAATCCTCCATAAAAGGAGTGGAGAGAATCTCAACAAGCTCCGGGAGTTTGAAACAAACTCTTAATAAAACCAAATAATAACTATTTGCTCAACATGAGCTTATTAGGTGTAATTTAATATATTTACACCAACACGTAACACATTTAGCATTGCAGTAGTAGAAATTGGACCAGTAACAAATCCACCAAGCATAACGAAGGTAATAATACTTGCATCTGCTTGCCACTTACCATGAAAATCGCCAACAATTGCAATGAAAACAAATGATTATGAGAAACTGAAGTAGACAAAAAGTTAAGCATCATGTTGTACATCACCAATAATTGCCACATGAACATAAACCGTTCTTAAAATAATGGAACCTGTTTGCATCTCTTATAACAATTTCTCGCCGAACTAATTTGGACATGAAATTTATGGCAGTGTGGCAGTCAACACACATGCGAAGGTTTTTCATGATACAAATAAGTCTTGTAGGTGGTGTGTTAATTAGCCCAAATGCAGTAGCTAACTTCTCACTATGGTTGCAGAGAATGTGTTGTTTCTCTTCTTCATCCACATCATATAGCACAGAGTTGGTATGGGGTAGATACCCTGCTTCTTTCAACTCACCGGATAATCACTCCATCATTGCATATATCTCTGGTGTTTGAGGATGCGATATATCCTCTACATGAAAAATATGCACCATTTTTTCAACCTCAATCCAACTACACCCTGGCTCCTTGCTCACACCCCTCTCTTTCATTTCTTTTCTCATAGTTGTTGCATCATACCACCTGCCAGCCGAGGCATAGATGTTGGAAAGAACAACATATGCTCCAGGCCTTATGGTATTTATTTCGAAAAGGTGCATTGCTGCAAGTTTTGCCAATTCCAAATTGTGATGAACTCTGCAGGCGGAGAGCAGGGCAGCCCAGACATGAGAGCCAGGATGAAGAGGCATTTTGATGATAAAGTGGTATGCCTCTTCCAATTTCCCAGCTCGGCCAAGAAGATCAACCATACATGCATAGTGGTGTGGTGATGGCTTGAGAGAATGAATGCCAATCATGGAGAGGAAGTAGTGCCAACCTTGATCCACCATGCCGGCATGGCTGCAGGCAGCAAGAAGGCTAAGGAAGGTGACCTGGGTGGGCTCAGTCCCTGCATGCTGCATGTCTTCAAACACCCTCATCGCCTCCATGCCACACCCATGTTTGCCATATCCATCAATCATGGTTGTCCAACAGATGACATTTCTTTGACCCACAGGCATTGCCTCAAATGCCTGCCGCGCCGACTCCAGGCATCCACACTTGGCGTACATGTCAACCAGGGCACTGCCCAACTGCATAGTGATGTTCCCATGTTTGATAAGGTGGGTATGAAGTTGGTGGGCTTGTTCAAGGGCAGCAAGTTCTGAGCATGCGCCAAGAATGGAGGGGAAGGTAGAGACAGAGGGCCTGAACCCTGCCCTCTGCATGGCCACATACAGAAACAGCGCCTTCTCCCCTTCCCCCTGCCCAGCATACCCTTCAATCATTGCATTCCATGATACAACATCTCGTTCGGGCATTGCCTCGAAATACTCTACCGCCTCATCTAATCTTCCATACAATACATACCCGCCGATCATCGCAGTCCACGAAACCACACTCCTTTCAGGCATTTTGTCAAACACTTTACGAGCATTTTCCATACAACCAGATTTAGCGTAAGCGTCAATTAGCGTCGACAATAGAACAATATCTGATCCAAACACTCGTCTAATAACTTGAGCATGGACCTGCTGCGTGTGCATGTGCTTGCCCTCTTCGGAGGCGCAAACCCTGAGAAGACTAGAAAACGTGAATGGATCGGGTTGAGGGCAGTGGAGTTGTTGCATTTGCCAAAAAACTGCGAGGGCTTCCATTTCTTCCCCATTCTCAACATATCCGTTAATCATTGTATTCCATGACACCACATTTCTTTGAGACATTTTGTCAAACATTTCGCGTGCTTCCGCTAGCCGCCTGCATTTCACATGCAAAATCAGAAATTTAGTTTGTAAGTAGACGTCCGGGTTGAAGCCTGTTTTAATCATATGAAGACGGATTCGAGTGCCCTCTGCGATGGCTTTTCTATCGACGCACCACTGTAAAAGAGAGCCATACATTCTCCATTTAATTAATGAATCCTCTGAAACACTCACTTGCAGAATATCAATAGCCCTTTTCAACCTTGCCATTACCCTTGCTCAACAACTATCAACGAAGCTTCGTATTCCATTTAATGCAGACAACAAATACAAATACAATCTTCTCCATTACTCACTGTCTAAACACTGATATGCCTACATCTTTCAGTCAACACGTTACATTCCAAACTCTAGCCAGCATTTGCCTCATTACGCCCTTGTCATTTATTTAAAAGAACTTTCTACTCACACAGTTCATTTCAGGAGTATAATTACCAACAACCATTTAAGCGTCTGTGATGATGGCACCTTGCGTACTCTGTTCCCATATTAGAATCCAGATGGGTAATGGCGAAGACTGTATATTCCACCGTGTCACATGTTCATGAGAGGGAGTGAATAGAGAGGATTTTTTGAGCAATAGAAGCAACTACAAGATGTATTGACATCCATATTCAATTTGGGGTTAGGCATGTATTAATAAAGATCTAATTGAACTAGCTTTTAATTGTTAAAACATATTAATCCTCTAACCAATAGACGAACCCCACTTTGTCAACAATAAGGTAAATGGTAAAACGATCTCCTTATGGACTTCCTCCGCTTCAAATTGTTGTTTCACTGTAAAGCCTCAATGTTTAATTGGAAGATTTCATAACCCTTCACCTAAGTGTTCAAATAAAAGCTTTTTTGGTCTGAAATAGTTGTTTTCACCTTATAAAAATCAAATCACCAAAATCTTGAATGTGTGCATTTCATCGATCATTTACATGTTCACATCAAATGATCGCTTGCTATCACTTATCATAAAGATAACATCGATCAAATATTCCATTCACTATTCGATCAATAGTTTCTTTCCATGTGGTCAATAATCGTGTTGGTACCCAACACACCCCATTCCCTTTGGACAAAAGAATGAAGCCCCCTTGTTTGAACAAGTATAAAACTTGTTTTCCCTAGCTTTAAAATGATTATGGATAAGTCTTAAAGTTGGTTGATGCTCTCTAGTTTTTAAAACAAATGATAATCACCTTTTGACAAATTATAAATAACATTGACTTAGTCCTTTGATCCTAAAGCTAACTATGAGAGGCATAATCTTTTAGTTCAAGTTCGTCCTAGTTTATAACCTTTAAATGCTCAAATTCATCTTGTTCATAGTTTTAATGCCTTCAAATAATCATGTTATACCTTTAAACGTATTCTCATGGATGGTTTACATGTTTTTATGTGTTCAAATGAAGGAGTAGAGAAAACCAAGGAGTTGGCCATTTAATGAGACTAAAATTGGCTTGAAACATTCACATGATAGTTTGTTTTACATTTTATATTGAGTTAAACCGTCAAATTTAATCCTGGTTATTTGACTATTTGGCGGAGTTGAGACTACCGATTTGAGACAAGTGTCCCAAGGGAAATGTCCTTTTAATCAACATTCAAGATACTTTGAGGTTGAACAAAAAGTAATTAAGTTTTACAATATGCAAGAGCTTTGATTGGCGATAACTGTCACACATCGACATATCAAAGTTGAGCCAAATTTGAGATGAGTTGAGACTTTAATTCATGTCAAGTGACATTCATTCGTAAAGTTAGCCTATGGATTCCCAAGCCAAGTTCAAAGAGATTGTTGTTGTCATGCCCACATTTTAAACACCAAAATACAACAATAAAATTATCCGAATAATTTTATTTTGTCTTTTAATTCTCGTTACACAACACCACATGGGCTCCAATAGATAAACTTAACATCACATAAGACACTTACACAAAACATCGACCCACATAGAAAACATGATAACACCATATACATGTTGATGCCACACTTTCCCTAATGAAAAATACTAGCAATGACCCAACCACAAAAGGGACCCAAGGATTGACAAATCCACAACACATCATTACCATGGTTACATCTTAGTTACGATTAAAATTCCAAGAGCATTTATCGTGCAAGGATAAATTCTCCTTTTCCACCTACATATTCTTAATTTCATTTAACATTCAACTTATAATACGAACACTTAATTTGGCTCTTTCTCCCTTACAATAGTCTTCATACCAAATAATTATTTTCCACATTTAAAAACGCATACAAAAATTCCTAATGCTCTCGTTCTTATGTTAAGGTTTTGTTAGTGCAGAATCACACCACCCCCAATGCCTGCAACCAAATGGTTTGATACTCTCGGTGTGATTGCACAACATGGAGCATCTCTCAAAGTGTGGGAAAAATCCATAAACCGCAAATATTTTTGAGAGATGGTAGTCAAAAGGACCTTGCGAGTTGAGAGAGCTCTTTGGATTAAGGTCGGTTCTTATTCCTCTGTTCAGGTGCATACAAATAGATTGCTAAATCTACTCTATTTTACCAAAGAGACATGATCGAGGAGATGCAAGAAAATAAACTAAGCTAACGAGGTGATGCACTAAGGGAATGTTAGACACTCGTTTTGTAATTTAACACAGACCACGAAAAGTAATACAAACACTATACATAGATGACCAAAAATGCAATAAGATATTGGGGAGAAAAAAATGAATACATGAAAGGGTCGAGAAACATCCATGATATATATATTATTGCTCAGGGGTCGATACAGTATATTGCAGTGGCCAAGAAGAAAAACTTGCATTACAACCCGAAGGAGAGGTTAGAAAAAGCTCCACAAATCCTTCATGAACAAAAGAAGAAGGGAGGCACAAAATAGAAATGTCCAACCTTTTACAATGAGTCCCGACCCTTCCTTTATAGATTCGGCACAGAGGGAAGAAGGAGAGAGAGAGGCGGGAAAACTAGTTTGAAGCTCAACCACTAGCCATCAATGCCTCCTGCAAATCCGCCCCAAATCTATTGTGTCTGCATCAATTACTTGTTCGGCACCTCGAAGGAGGAAGAACAACGGATCAGATCGAATCCAATCTAGTTGTTGGGGCAAATAGATCCTGTATTAATGGCACGAAGACGTTTCTTCATTTTTTCCCCACCTAACCCCTCTAGAATTAAAGTTTTAGATTTTCATGGCATAGATGAGGCCGAGATCTTTCAAATGGTGCCAGATTAGCCGGATTTTGAGCATTGAGTCAAATATATTCCCATTTGAAATTTGAATCGGGTCCGTACAAAATGGTGGGAACTAGTAACCAAAACGGGTCCCCTTTTTTGAAACTAGACACGTGGAGGGTGGCGCATGTATGGGGACTACTTTTGGAGTTGCACTGAGATGACACGTGGCTTCTTCCGCGGCTTGCTCAGTTTCGTCATGTTTTGGTCAAGTCCCTTTTTGCTCGACAGGGTCATGCGTCTGACCAGGGACACGTGGAGGCTTGACGCTCGTTTAGAAATGTTCCCCAAATTTTACTCTTGAATTAGCGCCATGCTGACACTTGCCTCCCTCCGCCAGCCTATCTTTACTTTGACTATTCAACCCTGACCTTGTCCCTTTTTTTAGACCTAGGACACGTGGAAGGTTTGCGCTTATTTGAAAAAATGCTCAGGATTTTACCTTTGAAGGAGTGTCGGGTTGACACGTGGAAGCCTCCGCAGACTCTTGGACTTTTCAATGGCCACTCTTACTTTTTGGACCTTGAATACATGGCGAGTTGGCACTCATTCGGGAATCACCTTTTGGACCGCACCTTGAAATTACTCTGATGCAACACGTGGCGCCATCCGTTGGTTCTCTATACTTAGTCAATTTTGGGCCTCGCTATGTCCCATTTTTAACTTGAACTATGTGGCGAGCCCACGTTCATTTGGGTCTCCGATTTTGGATTTTCCTTTGGAGATGTATTGGGCCGACACATGGTTGCTTCCACTAGCACCTTTATACTTAGTTTTTTTATGCCCACCCTGTCCCGCCTTTTGAATTTTAGCTGTTGACTCTACCCCTCTTTGGGCCTATGGCACGTGGGGTCTAGCACTTGTTATAGTCTACCCTTTTGGATTCAATCTTTGGAGGTGCACCGTTTGGACACTTGGCAGCGTCCGCTGTCTCCTCCATACTTAGTCATTTTTAGGGCTCGTTCTGAACCATTTGTAGAGCCCAAAGACTTCAAACCTTCACCATCCCTTCTCCTTTGAGCCTTTGGTTTCTTTGACACTGTCTTCTCCTTCCCCGACCTTGCTATTCCATTTTAGAGCCCGCTTGCAATCTTTTTGCTGGATTTGAAGCATGGGTTCGTTTGACGGAGCTGTTTCTTGAATTTCTTCTTGCATGGGGTCGTTTGATCTTTCGCAGCCCCGCCACTCCATTGTAGAGTCCCTGTGTTGCCTGATTATAGGATTTGAATGTGATTTATCTGGTTTCTTCTATGCAGGTTCGTGGCTGACCAATTTTATCGGGGTAAAATTGGGATAACAATTTGGTGACTCGCAGGGGCATCTGCCTGCTAGATGAAGAGATCAGTTGCCTTGTTATATCCATTGGACACACAGTCATGAATGACGGCCTGATACTGATCCTGCCTCTGATCCACGAGCCCGACTATGTTTGCACTCTCAATTTTCATAAGAAATCTTGAAACAAGGCTTCTGAGAGTAGAAAATTGTTTTGACTTGGGGCTTTCATCTGTCCCTGAATGGACTGTTTCGAAGACGGCTTTAGTTGCTTTGTATTTGTTTTATTTTGAAATTTGCAATTCTACACAGAAACTATGGGTCTTCTGCCATGAATACTAAAAGGATAACATATTCACTTGGAGGCACATTGAACTGTGTAACGACGCAACCTAGAGCAACAAAGAACTTGTGCCACAACACTTAGGGAAACAAAAATACACTACAACAAAACAACGTGCATACACACTTAGGGAAATTAAAATCCTATGCTAATATTTACAGGGGTGGAAACTTCCCAATCAGTAGCAATGTTTGAGATGGATCCCATTCACTGGGATCTGCAATTCTTCACCATCCAATTTAGCTAGCTGGAAGGCATTACTACTCTTGCACTCTGTGATCATGTAAGGGCCACTCCAAATGGCATCAAATTTGGAGTGTTTTCCGGCTTTTCTTGATCTGCATCCCACTTTAGAACTAAGTCCCCTTCTTGAAAGGTCCTCGTTCTTTCCTTCTTGTCAAAACTATTTTTTATCAATACTTGATCCTTTTCCATGACTTGGATTGCATGCTCTCTTACCTCCCCTACTTCCATCAGCTCTGCATACCTGATTGACATGGGTCCAAACTCAACTAGCTCTAACTGTTTCATGAGTTCCAAAGCAGGAAATTCCAATGAGATGGGAAATACTTCCTCTTTTACATATACAATCTTGTATCGTGAGCTCAATGTGGATATTTTGGATGTGACTGTAGTAGCCCATAGAGCTGATTTGAGCCTTGTATGCCAAGTCCTCTGATTTTCATCAAGAGTCCTTCTGATAATCCTTAATAGGTTCTTATTTGTGGACTTTGCTTGGCCATCACCTTGAGGGTAATAATTTGATGAGGTGCTGAGATATACACCATTTTTAACTACCCATTCAATGATCCTTGTACCCAGGGATAATTTTAGTGGTGAATATTCGTAATATGGCGAATATTCCATTTTTAAAAATTTGAAAAGGTGAATTTTCTAGCGTGGGTCAGTGACCTGTTCACCTAAAAATTACAGTTTAATTTTTTTTAGGGGTCGGCTTTGCCTACCCTTGAAACTATCCCCTATATAATCCTAGATTATTTGTTAGGTAGAACACTACTAGCTCACTCATACCACCTAGGGGCATATGTATTATCAAGTACAGTAAACGCACGATAGGAGGGTGGAGGCTGCAAATGCGCGATAAAGAGTTTGTTGATGTGTGATAGGGAGAGTTTGTTCATGCGTGACATGGAGAGTTTGCTGACATGCAACATGAGTGCAGAGGAAGTAGACGTGTGATAGAGAGTTTTTTGATGTGTGACACGGTGATTTTTTTGTCGCACGCGACCACTGAGGCGGTGGAGGGCAGATCGTGATGCGATGATATTTGTTGTCACGCGTCAACAAACCTTGTTGACACTTTGCGTCAACAACAACCTTGTTGATGCGCGTCAATGAGGTTCACTGACGTGTGACAACCACCTTGTTGATGCGCATCTGTAGCCTTTTGTCCCACCACTTAAAAATTAGGAAAAAATTTTGTTGTTAGACCCCCAAAAAATTTTCCTTCCTGCGAAACCGATTATGAGGATATTCGCCAGGTATTTTCCACCTCTGATTTCTAAGAGGTCTCTTAAAATGAACCCTACTTTTACCAAAGAATGCCAATGCATTATCTGATATAATAGTGGCAGGAACTCCAAACTTGGTGACTATTCCTTCATAGAAATCCAAGATGTTGGATTCATTTACTTCTTTTAGTGCCACTACTTCAGTCCACTTGGTGAAATAGTCTATTGCAGTAAGTATTCACTTGTGGCATTGGATTGAATTTGGGTTAATCACCCCAATGAAGTCTAGTCCCCATTACATGAATGGTTGATCCATGTAAATGGGATGAAGGGGCAGGGCGGCTAGCTTCTCTTTTCCTGTGAAGAATGCACATTTTTTACACTTCTTGACCCATGAGTAGCAGTCCTTGAACACTGTAGGCCAATATTAACCAGCTTTCATGATCTTGAGAGTTGTTACTCAAGGGGCAAAGTGACCTCATGCTTCTCTATCATGGAATTCATGTAACACTATCTCAATATGGCTTGTCCCAATGCACCTTAATAGAACACTATTGATATCCTTCTTAAACAAGACACCACTAACAAGCACATATGGGATAGCTTGTAGTCTGAAGTATCTTCTCTTTGCTTTGTTCCATTGTAGAGGGAACAAACCTATTTGAAGGTAATACACCAAGGCTTGGGTCCAATATGGAGCAGGTGCATCATTGGCTGGTTGTTCTTGATCATTCTGTATAAATAGGACAACCTCCTTTTCACCCACTAACTCACCCTATTGCTTAGAGGTGAGATGTTCACACAATCCCTTGCCTCTAACTAGTTTGGTCACCTTGATCTCAATGTCATATTCCATTACCCGGGTGATCCAACCTACCCTCTTCTCATTCAAATCCTTATTTAAAAGGAAGTCCTTGACACCAACATGAGATACTAGCAATTGAATCTTGTTATTTGAGACTAAGTGTCTAAACTTCTTTAAGCTCCTAATAACAAGGACTTGCTTTTCAATGAAAGAGTATTGTACCTCGTAGTCCTCCAAGCTCTAACTGAAGAAAGCTATGGGTTTCTCTGAACCTTCATTGTTAGGTTGGACCAAGATGGCTGAGATGGTGTCTAACCCTCCAAAATCATATAACATGAAGTATTTTGAGAATTATGGGTTAACAAGAGTTGGAGCCTATGATATTGCGAGCTTGATGGCCTCAAAATCTCTTTCCCTTCCACCATCCATTTAAATATAAGACTCTTCTTTAACATCATTGTTAAAGGCTTTAAAAGAGTAGCAAAGTCAGGTATAAACTTGTGAACAAATTTTATTCTCCTCAAGAAGCTTTGGAGAGACTTTTTATGTTGTGGCAATGGAAGTGTCCTGGATGGCTTCAACCCTTTCAGGATCAATTGTCAATCCCTCTCTTGAGACAATGTGCCCCAACAATTTCCCTTCATGAGCCAGAACACACACTCTTTTGGGTTTAATGACACCCCAAACCTTCTACATCTATAAAATACCTGTCTAAGGTGAAAGAGATGGTTTGCAACATTCTTTGAAAAGACATTGATATCATCTAGGTACATCAGGACTATGTTATTAATTAAGCCTTTGAATGCCATGTCCATAGCTCGCTGAAATGTTGCTCCAACATTTCATAGTCCAAATGGAATTTTCTTATAAGCATATCTACCCCATTTGGTGGTGAAGGCTGTCTTGAATTGATCTTCTTCTTTCACCATTATCTAGTTATAGCCTGAATACCCATCTAACAATGAGAATGCTACGCCCTTAACCTATTGCTTGTATTAGGATATGAGTAGCCGACTTGTGGCTTACCATATCATTTTATTATATCATTTATACTTTCTCATGCTTAGTAGGTCAGCCTTGGTGATGGCCATAACATATGAATAGTATATATAGGGGATTATAGGTAGTAGTTCATCATCATTGGAGCATTTGAGTATTATTGTATGGTTTGGAGGTTGCCCCCTCGAAGTGGCGAAGCTATTCTAATTGCATATTGAGATCATTATTCTGGAATATTGTGTTATTTGGTGTTATATTTCTGCTCATGATCTGAATTATACAAGTAATTTCATTACAAGTGGTATCAGAGCTGTGATCTGGGCCAAAATTAGGGCAAAAAAACCCTAATTTTTTGTTTCCACCATATATTGTGAAAAAAGTGAATTGGTGGGAGATAGTTTTACTAGAGTTGTGAAACATTTCAAGTAAGGTTCCCTAAAAATTTTAGACTTTTAAAATTTATTTTGCAAAATTTATTGCAAATTTAGGGTTTTTCATAAAATCCCTCCCTAGGGTGCAAATTGTGGAATTTTTTCAAATTCATTACATTTTCAGAAAGAAAGAAAAATTTATTTGGGGTTTGTTCTTTAAGTTTTTTAATATTTTGCCAAATTCTTATCGAAATCAGAAACCCTAAAATTTGACCGTGATCCCTACATCCTACTATTTTGGGGCATCATGGCAGGGCCTTCCATAAGAGGAAAAAGAATCCCATCACTCTGGGTAAAACACCAGAAAAGGATGAGATATTAGTTGAGGATTTGGAGATAGAAGATATAACTACAGATTCCTCAGGGTTAGGGTTTACTTCGATAGACCATAAAGTAAGCCAACTTGAGTTTAACTTGAGAGACCTTGAATCTAGGGTGGCCAACAAAGAAGATGTGGATAGGATTGGACAAAGATTGGAGGATTTCATGCAAAAATTTAGTACGCATATGATGGGTAATCATACTTATGTCAATCAAGGTGGATCCTCAAGTCAACATAATAGACACATGAGCCAGAGTGGATCTTCGAGTGTGCACAATCCAAATACGAGCACTCTGTAGGCCCATACTATGTTTCCAAAAGTGGAGATGCGCAATTTTGATGGAAAGGATCCACTCAATTGGATCAACCAAATGGATAATTTATTTGAACTACATCAGATTCTATCAGGAAAAAAGGTGACCATGGCATCTTTGTATCTCGAACCTGACCAATTCATCTGGTATCAATGGTTATGTGCTCAAAGATAGAAGAGTGGTCTCAATGTTACATGGAAAATCTTCATTGAAGAGTTGCAATTACACTACAGTTCTAGTGTGTCAGATAATTACTTCAGCCAATTAGCAAAGTTTAGACAGACAGGCTCTGTTAAGGATTACATTCATCACTTCCAAAACCTTTCTCTACGGGTGGAAAATATTATTGAAGAGAATCTGAATGACCTATTTCTTGGGGCTCTTAAGGATGTCATTGAGCACGAGGTGCAAATGTTTAATCCTCATAAGGTTTCTGATTCAATGATTATGGAAGAAGGGAAGAGGATAAAATTGTTTCAAGTAGGAGAAAACATTTCACTTATACCAAAGATCGCAACACTTTGGCCCCAACACTCCCTCGGCTTGTTAGATTGACACCTCAACAAATTGAAGAAAAAAGAGAAAAATGGTTATGTTTTAATTGTGACAGTAAATTTGGACCCGAACATAAATGTGCTGAAAAGAAGTTGTTCTACATTGATGGGCCTAGTGAAGATGAAGAGAATAATGAAGATGCAGAGTCCGAGATCTTGGTTGAGCCAGTGGAGGAGTCAGGAGATCCTCAGCCAACGATCTCATGCCATGCAATTTCAGGTATTAGCACCCCCCAAACCCTAAAGGTGGTTGGATTCCTGAAAAAATAGAGGGGCACAGTGTTGATTGATTCAGGAAGTACTCACAACTTTATCAATCATAAGTTAGCAGTGCACCTAAACTGTTTCATTTATCCAGCTCCTGAATGTCAAGTAATGATTGCTGATAGAGGTACTGTTACTTGTTCTAGAAAATGCCATAGCATTAAGCTCTCCATGGGAGATTACATACTAAATAGTCCCATGTATGTGATTTCTATGAGAGGAGCAGACATTGTGTTAGGGGTTCAATGGCTTACCACTTTGGGAACCATTGAGATGAACTTCCAAGACTTGTTCATGCGATTTCACTCTGAAGGAAGGAATTTTGAGCTAAGAGGCGTAAGAGAAAAGTCTCCATAAATAATAAGTTCTCATCAGATGCACAAAATGATAAAAAAGGGTGCAGAGGGATTTGTGGCACAACTCTTTTCATTGGAGGCTCGTCATTCTAAGGACATTATACCATTAGATATGCAAGTAGTGTTGGATGCACACTCTGTTGTATTTAAAGATATACCAAAGGGCTTACCTCCAAAGAGAGATCATGATCATGCTATTCAGTTATTACTAGGAAGTCAACTACCTAACATCAGACCTTATAGGTACCCATATGTGCAAAAGAGTGAAATTGAGAAGATTGTACAAGAGATGTTGGAAGCAGGAATCATTAGCCATAGTTAGAGTGCTTATTCTTCTCCGGTAGTGATGGTACGGAAGAAAGATGACATGTGGCGCATGTGTCCTGATTATAGGGAACTTAATAAGTACACAATCAAAGATAAGTTTCCTATTCATGTTATTGATGATTTACTTGATGAGTTGCATGGTGTTTTTTATTTTACAAAGCTTGATCTCCGTTCGGGATACCACCAAATCCGAATCAAGGATGAGGATGTTCATAAAACCACCTTTCGAACACATGAAGGCCATTATGAATTCCTGGTAATGCCTTTTGGACTCACAAATGGACCTTCTACATTTCAAATTTTGATGAATTCTATTTTTAAGTCATTCCTCCGGAAGTTTGTCTTAGTGTTTTTTGATGATATATTAATTTATAGCAAAACATGGGAGGAATATTTGCATCATGTAAATAAGGTTTTGGAAACCCTTGAGCAACATCAACTTTATGCAAAGCCCTCTAAGTGTTCTTTTAGACTCAAGGAGGTTGAATATTTGGGTCACATTGTCTCTCATGAAGGGGTTAAAGTGGATCCTAATAAGATCAAAGCCATGATGGAGTGGAAGGTTCCAAAAACCCTAAAGAATCTACGAGGATTTTTGGGGCTTACAGGTTATTACCAAATATTAGTAAGGTATTATGGAAGAATAGTTGCACCTCTCACATATTTATTAAAGAAGGACTCCTTCCATTGAAGTGAGGATGCAACCAAAGCATTTGAGAAACTAAAGGAGGCCATGTGCACCACTCAAGTCTTGGCTACTCGAGATTTTTCCAAAACTTTCATTGTTGAATGTGATGCATCAGGGGTGGGTATGGGGGAAGTTCTCATGCAAGAAGGCATCCTATTACCTTTTTGAGCTGTCAATTCAAAGGTAAGAATATTTCCAAGCTGACTTATGAGAAGGAAATGTTAGTCATACTTCATGCAGTAAAGCAATGGACACCATATCTCATAGGCAGAGACTTTAAAGTGAAGACAGATCATGATAGTCTGAAATACTTCTTGGAGCAGCGTTTATCATCTGAAGAACAACAAAAATGGGTCTCCAAGATGTTGGGATATGATTATGAGATTATCTATAAGAAAGGGAAGGAGAATGTAGTTGTGGATGCTCTGTTGCTGAAAGATGAATCAACTGCAGCCTTGTTATGTGCCATATCCATATTATAGGAAGATTGGATAGATGAGGCAAGGTCCGAATGGAGAAATGACCCAACCACACAAAAGGTCATTCATCATCTCCAGAATGATCCAAGCATGTCTGAAAAATTTGTATTGAAAGGGGATGCTTTATGGTATAAAGATAGATTATACCTATGTAAGAACTCCACTCTTAAAAATAGGATTCTATCTGAGCTTCACTCTTCTCCAGTAGGGGGGCACTCTAGATTCTTGAAGACTTATCATTGAGTCAAATAAGATTTCTTTTGGGAAGGGATCAAAGGGGATGTCCAAAAATTTGTGGCAGTATGCATGGTTTGTCAGCAAAATAAGGGTGAAACAGTTCGATCCCCAGGTCTTCTACAACCTCTATCTATTCCTAGCCAATGGTGGGAAGAGGTTTCCATGGACTTTATCACAGGATTACCTAAATATGAAGGAAAAAAATTCATCATGGTTGTGGTGGATAGACTCACCAAATATGCTCATTTTTGTGCCTTGGCACACCCATTTGTTGCAAGCACGGTAGCAACAACCTTCATGGACATAGTTCAGAAGCTTCATGGGACACCAAAGATTATAGTAAGTGATCGAGACCCTATATTTACTAGTAATTTTTCGATTGATTTTTTCTCATGTTTGGGTACTCAGTTATCTTGTAGCTCTTCTTATCATCCCTAGTCTGATGGGAAAACAAAAGTTGTAAATAAGTGTTTGGAGGGATATCTCCATTTCTTTACATTAGATAAACAAGCAAGATGGGTCCAATGGTTGCCACTTGCAGAATGGTGGTATAACACTTCCTTCCATACTTCATCTAAAATGTCTCCTTTTTTGGCACTCTATGGGAACCATCCACCATCCATCACATCATCATTAAGAAAAAATTCAGTATCAACAAGAGGTCCTCTCTAGTATCAAGGAGAACTTGGTCATGACACAAAACCGCATGAAGAAACAGGCCGATCAACATCGCACGGAAAGGCATTTTGAAGTTGGTGATTGGGTTTTTGTGCGGTTACAACCATATAAGCAAATGTATTTGAAACAACAACAAAAGGATAAAAAAATTTCACCGAAGTATTATGGCCCCTATCAAGTATTGCAGAAGATTGGTATTGTAGTATACAAATTAGAACTTCCACAATCAACTAGAATACATCCAATATTTCATGTTTCTTTCCTGAAGAAAGTAATTAGACAGAGAGTATCAGCCCAAATAGTGTTACTTGAGCTCGATGAGGAGGGGAGGGTCATCTTGGAACCTGAATGCATCCTTCAAACACGCACTAAAAGATTGAGGACACGGGTTATTATTGAGTACCTGATCAAGTGGAAGAATATGGACAATGAAGATGCAACATAGGAAGATATGACATTCTGCAGTAGTACTAGAGCTTCTCAACATTGGGGAAAATGTTTCTTTGAAGGGGAAGGGCATGCTATGCCCTTAACCTATTGCTTGTATTAAGATATAAGTAGCCGAATTGTGGCTTACCATATCATTTTATTATATCATTTATACTTTCTCATGCTTAGTAGGTTGACCTTGGTGATGGCCATAACATATGAATAGTATATGTAGGGGATTATATGTAGTATTTCATCATCATTGAAGCATTTGAGTATTATTGTATGGTTTGGAGGTTTCCCCCCTAAAGTGGCGAAGCTATTCTAATTGCATATTGAGATCATTATTCTAGAATATTGTGCTATTTGGTGTTATATTTCTGCTTATGATCTGAATTATACAAGTAATTTCATTACAGAGAACCTCTTAGAACAAGCTACAACTTGTAAGATCTGTTCCATTGATGGAAGTGAGTAGTGATCCTTAAGTGATGCTCTATTTAGATCATGAAAGTCCACACACAACCTGATTTATCCATTTTTCTTTCTCACAGGTACTAAGTTAGCAACCCAACTTGAGTGCTTGGATAGGAAAGATGAAATTGGCCTCAATTATCTTGTTCAATTATTTTCTCATGAGAGGATCAATGTGGGGATTTATTGGCCTTTTCTTATATCTGAAAGGCTTAGCTCTTGGATCCAAATCGATGGTGTGTTGTGCTAGCTTTGGGTTGAAACCTCTTAAATATTTATAAGTCCAGGAAAAGACATATGGGAACTCTTGACAGAGTTGAACAAATTCAGATTTTTCTTGTTGAGTGCTTACCCTGCCAATCTGTAATGTTTTTCCTTCTTCTATAAAAATAGGTTATGAATCTTCACCCTTTACCTGAATATTTTCCTTCTCTTTACGGAATTGGTCATTTGGGTTGAAGATTGATTCCAAAGTGACAAGACCCTTTGGTAGTTTTTGGTTCTCAGCTGCACCACTTGATCACCATACTGTTGCTCCAATCTGTCTTGATTCCTGGAGGAGAACTCAACTTCCTCTTGTAGAAAGTTGACAATTTGTTGATCACTTTCAAAGACTTGCCAACTTATGTTGTTGTCTGGGATAGTTGGCCTTACAACCAACTTGATATGGGGCTGATGCTTATCACTCTTGATATTCTCCACAACATCAAACACTGCCCCAATTGCCAGTAATATGCCTGTTGCTTTGTTCTTCTTCCTTGGGATGGAGTTAATGCTTTGAATGCCTCAAAATCCTCAATGAGGTCCCATACCTAGTTCTTGTAACTCTTTAACAGGTCATTCTTGGTAGCATTTTGTCCTCGGACCTGATTAGCAACTAGTTCACTATCACCAAACACTGCAAGTTCTTGATTCCTTGTTTCCTTTCCCAATGCAGTCCATAGACCAAAGCCTCATAATTTGTTGTATTGTTTGAACAGGAAAATTGGAAACGAAAAGCTGAGTATTATTTCATACCTTTAGGTGAGAAAAGCATAGCTCCTCCTCTAGATCTTTACCTACTTCTTGAGCCATCCAAGAATAACTGCCATACCTCATAATCATCTTTGTGGTCTGATTAACAATGTCGGGAAGAGGCTGATTTTCTTCATGCAAATAGTAGAATCCTAACTCAGACTCCTCCATCTCTTTATAGGAGTAAAAATCATGTCTCTTTTTTTCCCATTCGTCGAGAGTCAAGTCTGGGATACACCTCACCTTAGTATCTATCTCACAAGTTCTTGGAAGGTCCTCCAAATCAAAGGCTGAACAATTATCATTGATTGGGTTGGGTACATAAGACTCAATATGATAATCTATAATGAGATCAGATCTAATTATGGCCTTAGCCCCATACCTTGTTCTAAAAATCTTGTGCGACCAATCAATAGAAAAATATCCTCCAATCTTAGTAGTGAAGTCTTTCGACAAACACAATGCAAAATGGGGTGGCAAGTCTATGACTGATATGTTTTGCAATACAGTCACATTGGGGAAGGCATATAATGTGAGGCTCAAATCTTTGATGACTCCAACAGTTGTCACTATTGTCTCATCCAATTACACTACACCTCTGGATATGACTTTATATTGGAGACCCAGTTGATCAGCTATTTGTTTTGGCATTACAAAACTACTTGCCCCCGAATCAATCATGCAATTATGTACCAATTTTTCCCCAATGATCAATGAAACATAGAATGGAGGAGGCCTCAGGTTCTTACCTTATTGTCCTCCATGATTTCCCTCAGGCTAAGTTGCATTGGTAAGCACTTTCTCTTGCTAGCTAGGGGGCCTATTTGAGCTTGACCAATTGGCCATAGCAGTCTGCAACAAGTCTCTCTGTCCTAGAATGGCTAATGACTCCCACATTGAAATGTTCACATTTTTATTTTCATTTGTTCAATGATATTAAATGAGCTATCCTTTTGTTGCCCCTTCCCTGGTACATTTTTCTCTTGCACATGGGTTGTCACAACCGGTGCTTGAGTGGATTTGGCAGGTGGCTTGGACTAACTTTGCATATTGGGACTTGTATTTTGAGTGCCAATACCTTGTGGAGTAATGGAGGGTTGAGGATTCCCTGAGTTTGGTGATTGTCCCTCTCCAATATTTCTTTTCTTAGATGATGTATTGGAAACTACACTTTGGGAAGGTGTTTGATTCATCCCACTGAAGTCTTCAGCTTGCCAAGTGACAAGCATAGTCTCACTTGGAGATGCTTATTGTTGAGATCCTTGTTGCTGATTTTCCTCGTAACTAGACTCTTGCGACACACCAATGGTTTGTACCATGAAGGCCTGGTTTATTGCACCATTAAAGCACATTGATTGGTTATGTGGCTGATTGCATGGAAAACACCAATCATATTCTTGGGCCATATTGTTTTGTGCTGGGACCAAGGCCCTTGATGTTGAAGCTGTGTTTGGGTCATATGAATGGAAAGGCCTAGTAGCTTGAGGTTGTCCTTGGCCTTGGTTTTGATTTACACTGAGCCGGTTTCCTATTTTGCTGATATGGGGGTCTAGCCTGATACTGAGCTTGAGGCTGATATGGCCTAGAACTCTGAGCTTGTTTCCTCTTTATAGTTACTAACTCATTCCCTAGGTTCTACAGATGTTTTAGAACTTCTTGAAGCTCTTTTGAGGTGCTATAGGATGAGGTGGAGGCTTCAGCTGAACTCTGATTCCTAGGAGTAGGTATATGAGCTAGTGCGGGTGTCTGGCTGGTGCTTGGGTTCCCTAATTCTAGATATAAAGGCATGGGAGGCCTAAGAGCAAGCTTGCCATCCCGAATTAGACAATTTTCAGCTCTTATGGAAATTCCATAGGCTGCAAGTAAGGTTGTGCTTCCATTGATTGAACCATTAAAGCAATATGAGAATTTAGAGCTCTGAGAAAGTATAAGAAGGCACCTTCATCTGTGGGCTTCATAGCCACTGGAATCCTGTCCCATGTCCTTTGAAATCTGAGGTTGAAATCTATCAACTGCTTGTTCGGAGCTCTCTTGATTGTTGTCAGTTGCTCTAACAAGGACATGTTATCTCCTTTTTCTCCAAACTGGTCATGAAGAGCTCTGCACAGATGGTCCCAAGTTTGAATAGAGCATGCTTCTAGACTCCTGAACCATTTTGAAGCTTTACCCTTGAGTGAAGAGGCTAGCAACTTGACTACAATGTCCATCTCAGTGATCTCATGGATTGCACAGACATTTGTAATGTCTTAAACGTGGTCACCAGGAAAAGTTTGGTTCTCCCCAGTGAAATATGGGATGCTCTTTAAAGCTACCACTGGGACTAGATTTTGTGCATTAAGAGCGAGTGGGCTATTGCCAGTGAAATTGATATAAGGATTTGGTTGTGCCATCTTGATCGTCTGAGAACCTTTCTTGATTAAAGTAATGACCTACTAGGAGGAGGTGTTGACAAGGTTCTGTTTGGTGGAGATGGAGACCTTTGGGCTCTTCTTCCCCTTCTCCTTCTATCTGGGGATAAGTGTAGATAGAAAAACAGTCCTTCTCTGGTTCTTGACCTTGTTTGTATTCTTCTCATGAACTTGGAAAGCTTGGGCTACTTAAACAAGTGGATCCTATCCCTTTTGGATTCACCAGATATGCAGTTTGAACACTTCTTAAAAGATAAAACTTGCAACAAGTGCACATCAATCTTGCTGTGATAAAAATGAAGACCTCTTGGTCCAACCGGGTGTGCCAAAACTGTTAGTGCAGAACCACATCACCCCTAAATTCCTGCAACCATATGGGTTGAGACTCTCAGTGTGATTACACAACATGGAGCATCTCTCAAAGTGTGGGACCTTACGAGTTGAGAGATCTCTTTGGATTAAGGCCAATTCCTATTCCTCTGTTCAGGTGCATACAAATAGATTGCAGAGGGTCTATTCTAAATCTACTCTATTTTACCAAGGAGACAGGGTTGAGGAGATGCAAGAAAATAAACTAAGCTAATGAGGTGATGCACCAAAGGAATGTTAGACACTCATTTTGCAATTTAACACAGACCATGAAAAGTAATACAAACACTATGCATAGATGACCAAAAATGCAATAAGAGATTGGGGAGACAACAACGAATACATGAAATTGTCAAGAAACATCCACAGACATATATATATTATTTCTCAGGGGTCGATACAAAGTATATTAGGTGGCCAAGAAGAAAAAATTGCATAAAAACCCAAAGGATAGGTTAGAAAAATCTCCATAAATCCTTTTATGAACAAAATAAGAAGGGAGGCGCAAAAGAGAAACGTCCAACCTTTTACAATGAGTCCCGACCCTTCATTTATAGATTCGGCACAAAGGGACGAAGGAGAGAGAGAGGTGGGAAAACTACTTTGAAGCTCAACCATTGGCCATCAATGCCTCTTGCAAATAATCCCCAAATCTATCGTGTTTGCATCAATTACTTGTTCAACGCCTCAAAGGAGGAAGAATGCCAGATCAGATCGAATCTGATCTGATTGTTGGGGAAAATAGATCCTGTATTAATGGGATGAAGATGTTTCTTCATTTTTTCCCCACCTAACCCCTCTAAAATTAAATTTTCAGATCTTCATGGCATACATGAGGCCGAGATCTTTCCAAAAGTGCTAGATTTTTTAGATTTCGAGCATTGAGTCAAAAGATATGCCCATTTGAAATTTGAATCGGTCCGTACAAAATGGTAGGAACCAGCTACCAAAACGGGTCCCCTTTTTTAGAATTTGGACACATGGAGGGATGACACATGTCTGGGGATTGCTTTTGGATTTTGCTTTTGGAGTTACGCCAGGATGACACGTGGCTTCTTCCGTGGCTTGCTTAGTTTCGTCATGTTTTGGTAAAGTCCCTTTTTTCTCGTTGGGGTCATGCGTCGACCGGGACACGTGGAGGCCTGACACTCATTTAGAAATCTTCCCCAAATTTTACTCTTGAATTAGTGCCGTGCTGACACTTCGCTCCCTCCGCCGGGCTGTCTCTGCTTTGACTATTCAACCCCGACCCTGTCCCTTTTTTCGGACCTGGGACATGTAGAAGTTCTGCGCTTATTTGAAAACCTGCTCAGGATTTTACCTTTGAAGGAGCGTCGGGTTGACATGTGGAAGGCTCCGCAGACTCTTGGAATTTTCAACAGCCGCTCTTACTTTTTGGACCCTGAATACGTGGCGAGTTGGCGCTCGTTCGGGAATCACCTTTTGGACCACGCTTTGAAATTACACTGATACAACACGTGGCGCCATCCACTGGTTCTCTATACTTAGTCGATTTTGGGCCCGCTTTGTCCCATTTTTAACTTGAACTATGTGGCGAGCCCACGCTCATTTGGGTCTCTACTTTTGGAGATGCGCCGGGATGACATGTGGTTGCTTTCTGCTAGCACCTTTATACTTAGTATTTTTGATGCCCACCCTGTCTGCCTTTTGAATTTTAGTTGTTGACTCTACCCCTCTTTGGCTTGGGACACGTGGGGGTCTAGTGCTTGTTATAGTCTGCCCTTTTGGATTCAATCTTTTGAGGTGTGTTGTTTGGACACTTGGCAGCGTCTGCTTGTCTCCTCCATACTTAGTCATTTTTGGGGCTCATTCTGAACCATTTGTAGAGCTGAAGACTTTGAACCTTCATCGTCCCTTCTCCTTTGAGCCTCTAGTTTCTTTGACATTGTCTTCTCCTTCCTCGACCTTGTTATTCCATTTTAGAGCCCGCCTATAATCTTTTTTGGAATTGAAGCATGGGTTCGTTCGACAGAGCCGTTTCTTGAATTTCTTCTTGCACGGGGTTGTTTGATCTTTCGTAGGCCCCGCCACTCCATTGTAGAGTCCCTCTATTGCTTGATTGTAGGATTTGAATGTGATTTCTCTGGTTTCTTTTGTGTGGGGTCATGGTGACAAATTTTATCTGGGGGCAAAATTGGTATCCCAGGTTTTACTTCTCAAAATTTTTATTCGATGTTTAAGTTTTACACTCGTTACACAAGGGGAAATAACGTGAAGTGAAGGAAAAAAATCTTAATATTTAAAGGAGATTTAGATTCAAGATACCTCTTTCCATAAACATCCTTCCATCAAGGTACCTTTATTTTCTTGTTATAGTTGCTATAGTTCAATAACTTGTTTGAATCCATTCAACATTTTCACTTCAAGAAATTTTATTTGGATATCTATATTTAAAAGCTTATATTTTCTTGTAATTTTGATTTCACCAAGAGCAATTCATATTCTTTTCTTTTAACAACATGAAAATAATTAATTAAGTTATAAGTAATTCAAGTATGACATTATTCCTAACCAAAATTTCATTAACTCTTATACTCTTTTCTCTTACGTCATAATTTGGTCTCACTTTGGTCTCAATATTGACCTTTTTTTTTGAACAATTGTGATTCAAATAACACATAATGTACACTTAAGGATTTATGACTACAAGTTCGGTGCCCCTGCACAAAACAATGCATTTCATCTCTCTTAAACACTCAAGTATAAATCATAAATAATGAGTGAGAAAACCCAACTATATATGCTTCTCAAATTTCTTCGAAGAAAATATTTAAATCATTTAGTACATATGCATTAATGTTTCTTTCACCAATACCCTTAAGAGAGGGTCCACGATCTATTAACTTCAAAGGCATTCATGGATGGGGGAAACTACACCCTATGAGTAGCACGTGGTAAACTGTTCTACTGCACACCAAGGGACACATTTATCTAAGAGCCACAAAAGGGGTTCAAATGCAAATTTTTTAAAATTTTAAACATTCAAAAGCATACTAAAGAAATATTTTCAATCATTGGGAACAATACATCATAAATTCTTTTGCCCCTTAACATCATGAGAGGTCACTTGATCCTACCTCAAGATAAAATTAGAGTTCAATCAAATGTCCATGTCTTGCAAGGCCCTCATGCCACTTTAGGTATTCCAAGAATACATTTTCTCAATTGCATTTAACATTTATCTTATAAAGGGTTCCATTAGGTTTGGTTAGTTTATTTTACTACTCATTGAAATATATCGCTCAATTGTTACTTTCAATTATCTTAACATGTACACTCTCTAAGTTTTGATTCTTCAATGAGAAATTATGTTTTCTCAATCACTTGTTCTCACGTGGATCAATTCACATCCAATTTCACATTATAATAAGTATTTATTAAGTTACGAGTACTCTCCATGGAACTTAAAATTATAAATTTTCCTTTACAATTAGAAATTTAATAGTGCATTAATGCATAGCCTAACTGTCCATGTGGTCCCAACCATTGTTCATTATATTTCACTTCTAATGTTGTTTAGAGTCTAAAACAACCATGAGATTAGAAACTCAACATGTCATCTTGTATGCCACTAAAGTGACGTTATGTCTTGTACTAAGGAATCTTACACATTTTCATACCCACAAAAATGCTCTTAATTAGGTTCCTAAGGAGGAACACAAAAACACATACAATACCTCTAAGTCTCTAGGACTACAAAAGATGTCTAGAGCCAACCTAACTTGGAGCTTACCAAAGAGGATCATTCCATTCAACAAAGGTAAATATTTCAAGCTATATGTTTGTTTTGTCACTTCCTGCTCAAAATGAAAAACATACAAATGTAAGTTGATATTTCTCTTTGAAGATTAAGTGATTTCCTAAGTCAATGCAACACTTGGATATAGATAAAAACACACCATTTTAAATTCTTTTCCAAAAATTTTATTGAAACCATCATATCCAAAATTACAATGAAAATGAACATTTTAAATGAAAAGGTTCCAATTTCATCCTCCTATATTTATTTTGACACTAAAAGAAAGGATTCTTTGACATCGTTTTCCAAAGCAACATGATATAATCAAATTCATTTACTTCAAAATATACACAATTACGACTAAGGGTAACATTTGTCAAATAAGAAAACAATACAACTACATATGAAATATTACTTTTTCCCAAAACGCAACACTATGATATACATCATAGAATGAAGATAATACATTCTATTCATAACAATATCAATGAATATTCTAAAAATTATATGGCCTTTAAAAGCATGTTGATAAAAGACACAAGTGTCGTTTTACTACTCCTATTCTTCGAGTACCTACAACCACCGCAGGGTCAGTCCTAGAACTAGTATGGAAATCCCCTACACTCAAGCATAAATCCACAAATTCATCATTTCGAACAATTTTCAATTAAAGTGAAGAGAGAGGGTGAGCTAGGGAGAGAGAAGAAGAAAAATTTCGTTTCTCACGTATTCACTTTCACTTTCATTTGCACTTAACGTTTTGGAACTAGAGAGAGTAAGGATGAATGAGAAAGTTAAGAGGCATTTTATTTACCATTCACAATGTCGTTACCATTTGCATTTCATGTCCATTTTCATTTCATTTTAAAACAATTTACATTTCCCAATTCATTTATGTTTTTAGATCAACCAAAGTATCATAGTCATTTCTAAAGAGAGAAGAGGGTGGAGAGAGAAAAAACACCATTTTCAAAATTCATTTATTGAAGATAAAATATTTAATAAAATTATACATAGCATTATGATAGTATTACGAGGTCACACACATGGCTAGAAGTCAAAATAGACTTTCAGAAGGAGATTCTAGCTAAAGTAGCAAGTTGAGAAAACTATCTAAAACAAAAAGTGCTTATAAACTGGGTCGTAGACACACTTTTTTTAAGTTTGATCAAGAAATTTTATGATTCCTACTTACCACCCCATACATAGAGAATTTATTGTGTCCGATGGTTAATTACGACGAGCGGAGCTCAAGTTAGAAGGGCAAATCCGAGGTCAATTATCATAATTGTGTTAGCAACTCTTGTCGTGACAACTACCAATGGGACCCAAAACCCACTTACAAAATTATTTTCCAAAGGATTTTTCATTGAAATGAAGGTGGGTTAGGATTCTCTTGTTGGAATTCTAGAGGTAGGTGGCAGTGGTTTTCATTTTCACTCAAACTAAGCAGCAACCGTGGGACGAAACCGATCGCGTTTTATTAAAATGAGCATGTCACTAGAAGTGATTGATAAGCTAAGTGGGATTAGAAATTTGACATGAAAGGGTGTTAATTAAGTTCAAACAACTTGGTTAAGTTTCCCCATGGTGTCCCACATTACCAAAGAGTTTCAAGTTTTGGTACATTTCGTGTGGCACTCCATGCGTATAACTTTCGGGTCATTATTTTTTGTTGTTTGACAATTCCAAATGAAGTAAACTTTTATTGTTAGTTGGAGTTACATTTCTTAATAATTAAATTTTTATTTCCAATTGAAATAAATGATGAAAACGAAATTTAGTGCAAAAGAGAAGGGAAAACCCATACCTTTTTCTTGACGCTTGTTGGAGACATCAACTAGGGGATTTTTCTCCATGGCTCATATCTATCGAAAATAATTTGGTTGAAATTTTTTGATTCATTTTCCATGAATCCATATTGTGCATATCTAGCAATCATGGCATTCCATGGGACCAATTTTCATCACAAAATAGACCAACCCAATTGCTTTGAGACTCTTCTTTGTACTGCTTCCTCCAAACACTTAATAACACATCTTTGCCTCTCACCACTTATGAATTGAGTTCTCAACCATATGTATTTCAAATGTAATGATCCTATAGAATTTTATATTATTCGAGGCCTTTTAAATTGATGGAATCATGATAAACTACATATTACATGTCTGTCCATGTGCAAACTATATCAAAAATAAGCTTTTATCTATCCTTGCAGCATAGACTAACAAAAGAATTTAATTCTTCATCACGCTTATAAACTGTTCCTATTTTCCTAACATCACCACGCAATGTTTCCACTCTTTCCATTCACCCAAAATATTTTTCAAGGCACTTGCCATCAACACATCTTGGAGAGAAAATAAAAATACCTCCACCTACGCTTTGGTGGATAACCAGACTAGTTCAGAGGCTTCTATTTTTGGTGCACCGTGAGGGAAAAATATAAGGGCTCGATTGAGGAAAAACTATCATAGGCTGTGGGGTTGGATTTACACCTACAAATGTAATTTCTTAAATGTTTTTAATGTTTATAAAAAAAACAATTGCTCCAAATCTTTCGTTATGAAGGAAAGAGAAAAAGATAAATCTTGTAGAGGCATATGTGGGATAGTAGGAAATGCACTCTCAATGCCTAAATCAATACACCAACTACTCAAAATAAATGATAAAGAGTAGAAAAATAGAATGGTAATCAACGAATGCCCTAAGAATGGTGCTGTCAGGGTTAAAGTGCATGCCACACAAGTGTTCAGACACAAAAGAAGCTTAATCAATACAACTGGAAATTACACCCCATGAAGCACTTCCTAAGCCTTAATCTTCTTCTTACTTTGCATAAAAAATAACCCAACAAGGGAAAAATCCTCTCGAGACATTGAACCAATTTAGATACATATACATATGCAGATGAATAAATTTACATAAAGAAAACTAGGAGATATTTGGTTATATATATATCACTTTGCGTCACGCAGGATGATTTGACCAACAAGTGGACTAATTTTAGGATGGCTATGGAAGAGCTCCTTTTTCACAATTCACCATCTAGTTTTACATTCACTACATCTAACCCATTACTTGCTAAATTTACAATGTTATCTTGGGTTTCACCATGGTTACACATCGGATCTCAAATTATGTGTTTGTATTATCATGCATGGAAAATGACAGTCTGAAAAGGTGTTTGTGACATGTCACTCTCCATCTTTTGAGAGAAGCTAGGAAGATGTGTACAAGGCTTGAGCAGATAATTTGACATCAGTTGTATGACAAAAGTGGCTCCAAAAAAGTAAAAATTTAAACATTGAAAATACCTCCCCCACTTACACGCATTTAGAGAATTATTACAAGGTAAAGGAATCCTCAACGGATCAAGGACATATATGGAGGGGCATTACAACATGGACATTACATCTTCCCCCCTTATAAATGCATCATCCTCAATTGAAAACACAAGTTAAGAAGAGGAACTTATGAGTCCGACACATCGGTACAAAAGAGGGGTCTTGTCCCTATAATGTGAACTTAAGGAATAACCATATCAATAATATTCTCTAGTTATTTATATTCTTATAAGATTGGTAGTTCTCTAATTTATTTCTCAATTCATCTTTTCCTTAATACATTTTCTTAGTTTCAAGCTCATAAAGATTTCATTGTTCAACTATTCAAATCCATAGTGAATTCAAATCTGAATTTGATAATCATTTTGTAACACTTTGACTTGTGTTTTCTCATAAGTGTATTCACAATTTATTAGCTTTACCATTTGTAAATTCATTTTTTTAATGTTCACAATGTTATCACTTGTTAAGAATTTTAATTTTCAAATGTCACACAAGGTCCAAAGTACAACACTAGTAACCTAAAAACACCTTTTTAACACATTTTCACGACTATACAACAACAAGAATGTCATCCCTACCGGTGGGAAGAATATAATGACACACCCAACATAGAACACAACATACATGCCCCAAGCATAGATCCAATATACGCAACACATGCCTTTCATACAATAAGTCATCATGGAATATGTATCCAATTGGTTTTACATGACTCAAAACCATGACTATAACCACACAATAACAAGATAAGATCTAATAGCACATGTCAACAAGGAGGAGCATCAAGCCTCAAACATCACAATACATAACATGACTAACATGAGTAACTCATGAATCATACATATCATCTCCAAATACCTCCCAAATCATCACAAAAATACCATACACCTCCCCAAAGAATCACAAAACAAATCCATATGCCTCATATACCTCCATAAGTCTCCCAATAAAGAGAATAATCATAGTGCCAAAATAAGGCTGACAACTCACCAAAGAGCCTCGTCACCTGAACATAAGAGCCATAGTGCCAAACCAGGTAGAATCACTCACCATAGAGCCCCATCACCTTATGTAAGAATCATAGTTCCAAATTTATGCCAGGTCACTCACCAAAGAGCCTGTCAAATGAACATAAGAATCATAATACGCAATCCAATTTGGGTCACTCACCAAGAGCCCCATCACCTTATTTCTTTATTTAATGAGGTCAAGTCACCCTATGGCTCTAGGCTCATGAGCCCTCCGTCACCTCCACGTAAGTTGCATAGGTACATGTAGCTCGACTACTACACATCCCTATGACCCCCTTGAAGCGTACCCCCATACAACGAAGTGGGTCCATAGGTCCAACCACTCCATGGTGAATCTCATGACCCTAATCCAACACATAATGACATTAGAACCAGCATAACAATCTGTTTCAAATGCCAAGTGGCAAAAATCCCAAGCCTTAGGTTAGGCTAGAAAACTTTAAGCTCAAAAAGAAAGTTTTCAAACTAAGAAAAATAAATGGATAAACAACTATAGTAATGCAAAAGCCTCTTGTAAGCAAAAATCAAGCTAAATGCCCAAAATATTATAACATGACAATCAATAAAACTATTGGTTCTTACAAGAAAAGAGAAAATGATCAATTTACAAATAAAATATGAACATAGAAATATCACATTACGATCACTACGTGGCCTTTCTACGGCCACCAAAGGGGTACTCATTGAGTTGTTAACACTCAAATATTGAGCCTCAACTCACCAAAATATATATAACTAGAATGAGCATATATCCATATATCTCCCAATCACATATATGAGGATCCAAAAAGTCAATATCACATAGGATTGTTCGATGAACAACCCACATAGGAAAGAGCAGGGAACTATAGTTTGCATAAGTTGAGCCTAAGGTGGTGCACATCCACAATATACTGAGAAATCTCAAAGTATACTAAATAGATAGAAGTGGGTTTTTAATCTACATGAGACTCCACTTCCTAACTCATACTTGGCTCAAGGTTATGGAAACTTGGTTCATGCCTCCTCTCTCCACACATACACTCTTACCGATTGCTTCCCTTAGGTTTAGTCGTGTAAGGTACATAACATAGCACATAACTACATTACTAACACAATGAGTTAGACAAATAATAACCATAGTGCCTTACACCTGGTAAAATTAAATTGCATAACATAACAATGTTCCATGGCTTACAATCACATAACATTTCCACATAATGCACCAAAAGTGCAAGTACAATACAATAAGGGACATATGATCACCATATGCCCCTAATTCATGACACACATTTTATCACATAACACATGAATACATAGATATGACAAATATAGTGATTAATGTCAGTACATATACATAATTACAAAACAACTTTCATGACATACATCATGATACATCATAATATGGTGGCAACAACACGGTATGATACAAAATATCAGGAACCACCCTTTGGTACAAACCACATTGATACACATGCACAACATCACAAGATGACAAAACACCACCACACTTTAACCTTTCACATTAGTATTGTTTTTCACCCAAAAAGGTGGTAATGCACATGTAATACATGTTTAATTCACCATACACATCAACAACACAAATAGTACACAACAAGTGGAAAGCATGAAAGTTACATTCACATGATCATAATTACAAGTTGTCACATCACAACATACTATCACATTACTCTTCCCCTATTCTCTACCATAATGCATAACCATCACACACCAACTATCCTAGAGGTTTGAGAGCATGAACCTCCACTTTGATTAAAACTGTCATGCCCACATTTTAAACACGAAAATACAACAATAAAATTATTTTACTAATTTTTCTTTTTCTTTAATGCTCACTACACAACACCACATGGGCTCCAATAGATAAAATTAACATCACATAAGACACTTACACAAAACATCGACCCACATAGACAACATGATAACACCATATACACATTGATGTCACACTTTTCCTAATGAACAAATAATAGCAATGACCCAACCACAAAAGGGACCCAAGGATTGGAAAATCCACAACACATCATTACATCTTAGTTACAATTAAAATTCCAAGAGCATTTATCGTGCAAGGATAAATTCTCCTTTTTCACCTACATATTATTAATTTCATTTAACATTCAACTTACAATACAAACACTTAATTTGGCTCTTTCTCCCTTACAATAATCTCCATAACTAAATAATTATTTTCCACATTTCAAAACACATACAAAAATTCCTAATGCTCTCATTCTTATGTTAAGGTTCTGCTTCTCAAAATGTTTATTCGATGTTTAAATTTTACCCTTGTTACACAAGGGAAATAACATGAAGTCAAGGAATAAATCTTAGGATTTAAAGGAGATTTAGATTCAAGATACCTCTTCCCATAAACATCCTTCCATCATGGTACCTTTATTTTCTTGTTATAGTTGTTATAGTTCAATAACTTGTTTGAATCCATTCAACATTTTCACATCAAGAAATTTTATTTATATATAAGAGCTTATGTTTTCTCGTAAGTTTGATCTCACCAAGAGAAATTCATATTCTTTTCTTTTAACAACATGAGAATATTTAATTAATTTATAAGGACTTAAAGTATGGCATTATTCCTAACCAAAATCTCATTAACTCTTATACTCTTTACTCTTACGTCATACTTTGGTCACTATTGACATTATTTTTGAACAATTGTGATTAAAATAACACATAATCTACACTTAAGGATTTATGACTAGAAGGAGTGGTGCCCTACAAAAACAACTCATTTCATCTCTCTTAAACACTCAAGTATAAAACACATATAACAATCGAGACAACCCAACAACTATATGCTTCTCAAATTTCTTCTAAGAAACTATTTAAATCATTTAGTAAATATGCATCAGTGTTTCTTTCACCAATACCCTTAAGAGAGGCTCCACGATCTATTAACTTCAAAGGAATTCATGAATGGGGGAAACTTCACCCTATGATCAGTACGTGGTAAACCACTATTACATACCAAGGACACATTTATCTAAGAGCCACAAAATGGGTTAAAATGTAAAATTTATAACATTTTACCGTTCAAAAGCATATTAAAATGATATTTACAATCATTGGTAACAATACATCATAGCTTCTTTGTCCCTTAACATCATGAGAGGTCACTTGATCTATTACATTCATTAGTGCTTGAGGGTTTCTACACCCTACCTCAAGATAAAATTAGAGAAATCAAATTTCCATGTCTTGTAAGGCCTTCATGCCACTTGAGGTATTCCAAAATACATTTTCTCACTTTCATTTAACACTTAGCTTATAAAGGGTTCCATTAGGTTTGGTTAGTTTATTTGACTTCCAATTAAAATATATCACTTGATTGCTAATTTCAATTATCTTAACATGTACACATTTTATGTTTTGATTCTTAAATGAGAAACTATGTTTTCTCAATCACTTGTTCTCACATGGATCAATTCACATCCACTTTCACATCATAAGAAGGATTTATTAAGTTATGAGTAATCTCCACGACACTTAAAATTATTAGGTGACATCACAAGGGTACGTTCTCAAATAAGGGAAAGTTGCAAATTTTCCTTTACAATTAGAAATTTAATAATGCATTAATGCATAACCTAATTGTCCTTGTTGCTAACCACTATTCATTATATTCCACTTCTAATGTTGTTTAGTCTCTAAAACAACCATGAGATTTCAAGCTCAACATGTCATCTTGTATGCCACTAAAGTAACATTATGTCTCGCACTAAGGCATCTTACAAATTTTCATACCCATGTAAATTATCTCAATTAGGTTCCTAAGGAGGAACACACAAACACATATGGTACCTCTAAGTCTCTAGGACTATGAAAGATGTTTGAGCCAACCTAACTTGGAGCTTAGCAAAGAGGATCATTCCATTCAAAAAAGGTAAAAAGTTAGAAGTATATGTTTTGTTGTCACTTCCCACTCAAAATGAAAAACACACAAATGTAAGTTGATATTTTTCTTTGAAGATTAAGCGATTTCCTAGGTCAATGCAACATAGTAGATAGGTAAAAACACACCATTTTAAATTATTTTCCAACAATTTTACTAGCACCATCATACCAACAATTATGATGGTACTAACATTTTAAATAACAAGGTTCCAATTTCATCCTCCTATATTTATTTTCACACTAAAAGAAATGGTTGTTTGACATCATTTTCCAAAGAAACATGATACAATAAAATTCATTTACTTAAAAAAATATACACAATTACGACTAAGAGTAACATTCTTGAAACATGCAAACACTACAACTACTTATGAAATAGTACATTTTCCCAACACGCAACACTCATGTCATATACTTAAGGAAATAATGAAGATAATGCATTCTATTCATAAAAATATCACTCAATATTCTAAACAATTACACGACCTTCAAAAATCATGCTAATAAAAGACACAAGTGTTGTTTCACTACTACTATGGTTTGGGTACACGTAACTGAACCACCGCAGAGTCACCCTAGAACTTGTATGAAATCCCCTACACTCAAGCATAAATCCACACATTCATTATTTCTAACAATTTTCAATTAAAGTTAACAGAGAGGGAGAGAAAAGGAGAGAGAAGAAGACATAGTTTGTTTCTCACACATCACTTTCACTTTCATTTGCACAAGTAACATTTTGGTACTAGAGAGAGAGAAAAGGATGAGAGATACGCTTAAGAGGCATTTTATTTTCCATTCACAATGTCGTAACCATTAGGATTTCATCTCTATTTTCATTTCATTTCAAACCATTTTACATTTCCCAATTCATTTATGTTTTCAAATCAACCAAATTATCATAATCATTTCTAGAGAGAAGAGAGTAGAGAGTAGAGAGAGAAAAAACCATACATTTCAAAATTCATTCATACAAGATAAAATATCGAATAATATTATACATAGAATTATGATAGTATTATGAGGTCACATGCATGGCTAGAAGTCAAACGAGACTCTCAGAAGGAGATTCTAGCTAAAGTAGCAAGTTGAAAAAA
The DNA here is from genome assembly GCA_018340775.1 of Taxus wallichiana var. yunnanensis. Lineage (NCBI taxonomy): Eukaryota > Viridiplantae > Streptophyta > Pinopsida > Cupressales > Taxaceae > Taxus > Taxus wallichiana. Next base: position 994,912,159 of record CM031239.1, read on the forward strand.
ACTGACCAAAACAACAAAAGTGCTTACAAATTGGGTCTTAAACACACTTGTTTTAAGTTTGATCACAAAGTTTGATGATTCCTACTTACTCCCCCATATATAGAGAATTCATCGTGTCTAATGGAAGTTTATTATGATGAGCAGAGATCAAGTTACAAGGGCAAGTCCGGGCCAATTATCGTAATTGGGTCACCAACCTTTGTTGCACGACTAGTTGACCCCCAAAACACACTTGCAAAATTAGTTTGCAAAGGGATTTTTCATTGAAATTAAGGTGGGTTACATTTATCTTGTGGGAAGCCTTGAGGTCGGTGCCAATAGTTTTCAATTTTCGTTGAAACTAAGAGGCCACCCTAGGAAGAAACCAATCATGTTTTATTAAAATGAGCACATCACTACAAGTGACTAATAAGCTAAGTGGGCTTATAAATTTAACATGAAATGACATTAATTAATTTCAAATGAATTGATTAATTTTCCCCATTGTGTCCCACATTACTGTGGGTCATTCAAGGAGTTTCGGGTTTGCGGTACATTTTGGTGTAGCGCTCCATTCGCATAACTTTCGGGTCATAATTTGTTTGATGTTTGACAGTTCCAAATGAAGTAAGGTTTTATCATTGGTTGGAGTTACATTTCCTAATAATTAACATTTAATTTCCAATTATAGGAAATGATGAAAACAAAATTTAGTGCAAAAGAAAAGGAAAACCCATACCTTTTTCCCGATGCTTGTTGGGGACATCAGCTAGGTATTTTTCTCCATGGCTCTTGACTGGAGAAAATAATTTGGTTGAAATTTTCTGATTCCTTTTCCACGAATCCATTTTGTACATATCTAGTAATCATGGCATTCCATGGGACCATTTTGCATCACAAAATAGACCAACCCAATTGCTCTGAGACTCTTCTTTCTATTGCTGCCTCTAAACACTTAATCACACGCTGCCTCACCACTAATGAATAAAGTTCTCAGCCATATGTATGTCAAATGTAATGATCCTATAAACTTTTATGTTCTTCAAGGCCTTTTAAATTGATGAAGACTGATAAAATACATATTGCATGTCTGTCCATGTGCAAACTATATCAAAAAGAAGATTTTCTCTATCCTTGCACCACGCACTAACAAAAGAATATCCTTCTTCATCACAGTTATAAACTGTTACTAATGGCCTAACACTATCACGCAATGTTTCCACTCTTTCCATTCACCCAAAATATATGTCAAGGCACTTGCCATCAACAAAACTTAGAGAGAAAATAAAACTAACTCAATCTAAGCTTTCGTGGATAACCAGACCAGTTCTGAGGCTCCTATTTTGGTGCACCTGAGGGGAAAATATAAGGGCCCAACCGAGGGAAAAATGTCATAAGCTATTGGGTTGGATTTACCCCTACAAATGGGATTGCTCGAATGTTTTTAATGTTTCTTTTAAACAAACCAACAACTTTTCCAAAGCTTCCGTTATGAAGGAAAGAGAAAAAGATAAATCTTGCAGAGGCATACGTGGGATAACATGAAATTCACTCTCAATTCATAAATCAATACACCAAATACTCCTAATAAATGATAAAGACCAAGAAACAGAGTGGTAGTCAGCGACTACCCTGAGAATGGTGCTGACAAGGTTAAAGTGCACGCAACACAAGTGTTCAGATGCAGAAGAAGCTTAATCAATACAGCTTGAAATTACACCCCACGAAGAACTTCCTCAGCATTAATCTTGTTCTTACTCTGCATACAACAAACAACCCAATGTTAGGAAAACAATCCTCTCAGAGACATTGAACCACTTCAGATACATATACAGATCCAAATCACTAAATTTACATAAAGAAAAACCAGGAGATATTTGGTTATATATTTATCTCTGCGTGCAAGGATGATCTGACCAACAAGTGGACTGATTTTAGGACGGCTATGCAGGAGCTCCTTTTAGCACAGTCCACCATCTAGTTCTTCATTTGCTGCAACTAACCCATTACTGCTAAATTTACAACGTTAACTTGGGTTTCACCGTGGTTACGCATCTCGATATTAAATTATGTGTTTTTCTTATTATGCAAGGAAAATGACATGTCTGAAAAGGAGTTTAGGATATGTCAATCTCCATGTTCTGACAAGGTGGGAGGATGCATACAAGGCTCGAGTAGATAATCTGACAGATTCTATTACAAAAGTGGCTCCAAAACAAAATAAAATTTAAACATGTAAAATACCTCCCCCAGTTACATGCATCCAGAGAATTTTTACAAGGTATAGGAATCCCCTTTATTTAATTATTTTGATTTTATCAATCCATCACCAAACGGATCAAGGACATAGATGAAGGGGCATTACAACATGAGCATTATATTTGTGCATAATTACACTAATTGACGACAAATGCCATTAATTAGAGGCCAAAAGACACGTAAAAGTGTTAAAGATGTGAGGGTTCCGAATGCATGGTTCAATCGATGATTGACAAGTGTCGGCAATCGATGTACATAGTGCATGGGAGACCTAAAGGTTGAAGTCATGCGGAGATCAAAAGCATCGATTAACACTACATGTCGCTAATTGGTGTCTCTAATGTATAAATGATCTAACCCAAAGAATCAAAGGTCTACAAAGAATTGAATCACAAATAGGGTCCATGTATCGCCAATTGGTGTAGTGATAGATATGGGTGTTATGAGCCTCAAAACTCGTGTAACTTGTGTGTGAACGGATTTACCGATGCTCTCCACATGGCAAAGATAGGGCTAGCTAGAATTCTTACTAAGAGACATAAGGTGGAGTTGGTGTCTTCTGCATAGCTACCATCCATAAACTTTGTACTATGTTTTAATTTGACGATTTGCTTATTAGTTATTATGAATCATATTTTTGACTCAAGCATCCATTTTAGGGCTACACATATATACTAGTTTTAGAGAAAATCGATGAGTGGTTTCTAATATTTTAGTGATAGAATTTTGGGTCTTTTTCCGCTCATTACTTTAGTCTTTTGGTGCCTAAACCATCTCTCTTGCTTTGCAAAGATGCTCTGTCAACTAAAAATCCTTTTGTTGGTCTCACCAAATACAAAGGAATTAGATGAGTTGTCTATCAAGATTAAGTTGTTAAAAAACATCATGGTCTATTTTGGACAAGTAGGAATTCAAAATTGCTATGTTCTCTTGAACTTCAAGGATTATATTGATTAAAGTGAATGTTTTTGGCGTATTTTATTGTTATAGACCTCCAAACTTCTAATTTTTCTTAACCATTTCAATTATAATTAAAGAGAGGTATATTTCAGGGGGAATTATTGTAACTTATAGGAGCTTGTTCCAGGATAGTGTTTTTCCTTGTAACTTTCATTTGTTAGTATATTTTATTGCTAATTTTAGAGTTTCAAAGTTTGCGAGAGATAGTAGTTGATTTCTTGTCCCATAAATTGATGTGAATTCATTGTCAATCATTCTAGATTGAGTTCAATAAAAAGAAGAGAATTATAACTTCACATTGCTTTTATGGGTGTTAAGTGACTTCAAATTGAGAATTTATATTTGAGACTTCTAAGCATTGAATATCTTTTTGTTTATCAAGTAGAGCTTGCATTTCTAGTTTCATTATGTGTACAGGGGTAAGAGATAGTTCCTAGATAGTCTCATTTTCATAAGTTATGGCTTCTGATACTTAGTTTATTAGATGTGCCAATGTAGTCTTAGTGATTAAGTGTTTGGAGATGTTAGTTTATGGATAATTACTCTGTTTTATATTGAATCTAGTTAGTTTGAGCCAATGTTAAGTTGACTAACCCCTTTCACGATCTAGGTGAATGTATAATAGTTAATTTTTTTTTTTTGTAGGGATGTGAGTATTTGTGTTCATTTTACTTTGACTAATTTCCTAGAGTCTATTTAGAAACGTGTCAATGTTATTTCTTGTTTGTGTTGCTTCTTTGTGTACGATTTGGTTGAGATCAAAGTGCTTTTCATGTTTTTTTTTTTTTAAAAGAGTCTGTGGTCCTTGTTTCTCCACCCTTCCCCTTTTGAGTTCTTTTTAATGACATCCAAATCACCTTAAATCCATTGTAAATAACTAGTGATTTTGGATTCATAAAAATCGGGTAATTCGGATCCATTGAACCCAAAATATAATAGGTGGTATATACCTAAATACACCAATCCTCTGCAAGTTAATACTAGACCATATAGTCACCTAATCAAGTATTTGAGTTGGGTATTTCACCAAGGAGAAAGAAATAAAACTCATTTCCAAATTTATTTTTGTAATTGTTTTTACGATGTGCAACAAAACACCACCAACACCTTTTGGCACCGAGAAGAAGGATTTGTAAATTTGTTAAATTGAAATGTCTTTCAACTCATTTTTCTTTTGAGATCTTTAAATCTTTCTTGATCTAATTTTGTTTTAAGATATATTTCTTTGAATTAACTAATTTTTTGTCTAAAATTTGCTATATTTATTTATTCTTCCAAATTGATGGAAAACCTCATAGCTAAATAATGGCTTGGGTAGGAGAAAGTAGATTTATTTTTGCATTGAACATGAATTTCCCAAGAATGTTGTTATATTTCTCCCTAAATTTGATAGTAGTAGGACTATTGAGAGGCGGTTTCTTGATTTTACGAATTCCTCAAGTGTTTTAAATAATATACATAAAGATGTGGCTTACAGGTTGTTTACTTTCACTTTGAATGATCATAAATGTGGATGGTTTATGAGTCTAATCCGTGGTTCATTTTCTATTTGGAAGGAGTTCACGATGCCTATATTATAATTTTTAGGAAATTAATAGTTCCATTCATATTCATATATCATAACATTACTATTAAAATAACCACATGAAGAACTTAGAAGCTTTAATGATAAATTTTAGGAGAATCTCATAAGCATTCGAACTAGCCATTTTCCTCAAGAGGCACCACTTGCGTAGACATTTACATTAATTATGTAGATCCATTCTTAGAAACATTTGTGAAGACCTTTGGTGTAATTTCACTAGTTTCAAATTAAATAGAAGTTGTTCCAATTGATAGACAATTATAGATGGGCTCTTATAACCGGCTTTGCTCCCCTTTTTATGTTCTCCCAAAAGATTCCAATTTGAAATCAGATTTGAATCCTCTTTTAAACTAGAAATTTGTTCATAGTTAACTTGTTGAGCCACCAATACTTATGTTGAGGATAAAAGTGATTGTGTTCAAAGCTTTGTTTATTCTTAGAATGATACAAAGAACCACAAGATTCTTGAAGAGGTAAGAAAATGGGGAAGAAAAATTGTTTAGATCTTGATTAGAGTTTGATATACTTTAAGAACTAATTCATTATTAGTGATTGTTTATTCCTTTGAAGAGAATGTTTCAACACATTTGTTTTAACATATTTGGAGGATCCTTTTGTAGATAAACATTAGGAGGGTATGGTGTAGTTTTTATTTGCATGTTGATAACAACCTTTTGGTGTGGTTAACATGGATGAGTAGGAATAGATGATTGAATATGAAACATATGATAAACTAGCTGATTCATAGCCCATGTTTTCATTTGAGACAAAATTTGAGCAAGGAGAAGATGAAACAAACATGATGTCTTATTTTCTAGAAAAAAAGAAAGAGTGGATGGATATACTCCATAACCATGACAAGACAATAGAATTCCAAGTTGTAGAAGGTTGTTAAAATAGATCTTGATGAAGAATACCTTCTAATGAAGTTATTTCAAACAAATATCTCATTTCCAAAAACCACTAAGGTTGATGTAAAAGAATTTCGACATTTCATTGACTTGATTTTGAGGCACTCTATCTTAACCCAATCTATCTCGTTGCTTTTATAGAAATATCAACATCTCTCTTAGCTGGAATAATTTGATTACTAGTTTTTTGAGAGATTATAAGGATGTAGATGCCTTTTTAAGGACCATTAATAGTGTAATTTGCTTTTGCATTGCTATAAGAAGTGTGTCATTCTAAGTTTTCCTATGCATCCACCATATTTGTTATATATTTGTTAGTTTAGATGTAATTAGATTCCTTTATTTCATAGTTTATCTTTCATGCTTTCACGGTTAGTTTTCATAATGCGGAGAACATATAACACATATTCTTTGCATTGAAACAATTTGTTCTATGGAATAGGTACGGGGCATGCAAGTATGTAATCTCCATCATTTAATGTCCAAATTTCCATTTGTATATTGGTTTTATCTACAAAATTAAATGTTGTCCAATTGACAATTTTGCAGCCAAAAAAATTAAAAATAAAGTAAAAATTATGGCCAACATGTTGCTTCTCTCATACGATCATCTATTGGGCAAGCTCAATTATCATCTTCTTTGTGCAACTCCTTCGCTGAAATTTCTCAAGCTTAAAAATGAGGAGGATAAAAATTTCTACAACAAGAAAGTAGTGTCATATGGGTTTCTAAAGTTTGTCTAATGGATTTTCCTCTTTTTTGGTCCCTTGAAGCACCAATTACACTCATGTGAGTAATGCAACTAAGATTAAGATGATAAAGCGAAACACATATAACATATAATATTTGGGTAGGAGCATTATAAGCCGTAGTGTGAAACATGTAATTATTTATCTCCCACCATTTTATTTCTAGATTTCCATTCACACATTTGCTTTATCGAAAAATTTAAACACCGCCTAATTGAAACTATTAACCTTAAAAATAAAACATGGTAACCCTAATTTTATGGCAGTCATTATGTTTCTACCACTAGACACACCCCGTAACATGCCATCAACTCTTTCTCAAATATTCACCCTCATATCTTCTGTAAATATTAACCATCATCTCTTTGTTACGTGTCGAAATTGTAATGCCCACTCCTCTCCAACATTGTTTGAACCATGTTTTCAATTTTGAACCGATTATAATATTAAACCTTGTTTTTGTATTCTACTTAGCATACTAATAAGATGTGCGGGACATCATGATTACCATTGTGCTTTGATTATTATTTTGACCTAATGATCACATTGTGGACCTTGATGGGAGTTTCAAGATATGATGATGATCTAGAATGGTTTCCTTGTTATAGAATGATGGTGATGTTGTTACTTATTTTTTATGTCTCTGCTCACTCGTATTAGATCCCTAGATCTTGATATCATAGTAGATATTAGACATTGCTAGATGGTCATTGATAAACTTGTTGGTGTAGAATCACAACACCCCTGAATGTTTGCAACTTGATGGGTTGAGACTCTCAGTGTGATTGCACAACATTGGTACTATCTCCAAGTTGTGGGACTTGCTACTTGAGATAGACCTCCAGAGAAAGTTGTGTCTTCTTCCTAATCCTAATGCTAAACTACTTATAAGGAAGGAAATATGACTATCTACTCCTAATATACCAATGCCAAGGAGATAGGGAGAGAGAGCATGAAAATAAAAAATTCCTACACTATAGAGGTGATAACAAAAACAAAAGAGGGTGTTAATCACAATCTCAGCTGCCTGAAATGAAGAGATGTGAGAAATGGAGAGGATGGGCAAGATGCATCACAAACCAAAGATAGAGTTCACACAGAACACCACTTAAAACCCATTAAACACAACTCTCAAAACCTACAATAGACATCAGAAGTATGCACAATATACCCTACAATGGTGAGAGGAAAGAAGAGACAATAAAATAAGGAAGGATGGAAAAAATGCATCACAAAACATATTTTATTGCTCAACGAGTTCACAAAGTACACCATCAGTGGGCAAGAGGCAAGAAAATGCCATTACAAAGCCAAGAGAGGAGGCTTAAACTCCACATTCAACCCTAGGGAAGAAAGAGAGAGGGAGGCAAGAAAGAATAATGACCAACCCCCTGAAAAATGCCTCTTCTTATAACATATAGGAAGAATTAGAGAAGGAGATAGAAAAAATCTGAATTCTTCTTCAACCACCCCAAGAGGGCAATGAATTCACCTGCAACAATGATGGGCTCTACTGCAAAACCCATGCCTCCATTATCGTTCCTTGTTGGGTAAGAAAGGAAACCCATGCTTCATTATAGTGGTAGGTGAGAAGCCTGATAGCCTTGGAAATGGCAGACTGTATTTTTCATTATGGGGGTAGGTGAGTAGCAGATTTCAGGAGCTTTCCAAAAAGTCCTTTTCTTGTCAGATCCGATCTTCTAGTCAAAACTTATGATCATCTAAAGGTCAGGGTTAGGCCTTTAATGCAGGATCACAATATTTAAAAGAGTCTATCCATGCAAGATCCACGTGGAAGCCCTGTGCATCTTAAGATTTCACCCCCTCCTTTTACTCTTGAAGTTACGATAATGGGACACTTGGGATTGCCTACGGGCCTGCTCTACTTTCTTCATGTTTTGGCTAAGCCCCTTCTATTTGGCAGGCCACTATGTCTGACCCTAGACATGTGGACAACCAACACACATTTGGGGTCTCTACTTTTGGATTTACCTTTTAAGTTGTGCCAAGCTAACACGTGGAACCTTTTGTTGGCTCTTCCCATGTTTAGAATTTTCAACATTTGATTCTGCCCTTTTGGGCTCTGACCACGTGGCGAGCCTACACTCATTTGGGGAATGCCTCCAGATTTTACCTTTGAAGTTGCACCGACGAGACACGTGGAGGCTTCCGATGGCTCTTTTTATTTTCTTGGACTTTTCAACGGCCAGTGCCATTTTCTTGGACTCTGATCATGTGGCGAGCCTACACTTGTTTGAGAATTGCCTTTTTGATTTACCTTTGAAGTTGCAATGAGATGACATGTGGAGGCTTCCGCTAACTCTTCCCATGCTTAGAATTTTCAATGGCCAGTTGCAACTCCCTCGAGCTTCAGATGTGTGGAGAGTGTGCACTCATTTGGGGTCTCTGATTTTGTGCACCATATCAAAAATGAGCCAATGAGACATGTGGAGGTTTCTGCTGGCCTTTTTCATACTTAACCGATTCGGGCCTCGAGCAGACACTACTTGCTTTGTTCCTTTGGGTGAGTAAAGGGCCCCACTATATATAATGCCAAAACCCCTTTTTGGGTGGGAGCTTTGTAGTTAGCTCCTGAAGTTGCGATGGTGGGACACTTGGCATTGTCCACGAGCCTGCTATGTGCTGAGATCCACGTGGAAATCAAGCACATCCCTGGGGTCTCCACTTTTGTTGCACCTTTTGAAAGTGTGCCAAGCTGACACATGGAACCTTCCACGACTCTGTTTCTTTTCTTCGAGTTGACTCGCTCTAGGCTCAATTTTGTTCAACATTTCCATGGCCATTCATCTTTTGACCCCGCTTCTCCATTGTCAAGCCCGCCTATAACTTGATTTTTGGGATCGAATGTGAGCTCGTACGACTTAACCAACCTCTCCATTTCTCCTGTGCAAGGTTTTGTTCGATCAATTTTGCCTAAGGGGAAAAATTGGATAACAATTTGGTGACTCGTGGGGTCACCTTCCTACTAGGTGGAAAGATCAGTTGCCTTGTTGCATCCATTGGGCATGGAGTCACGAATGATAGCCTGATATCGATCTTGTGCTTGAAACCAGAACTCGAATGCTTGCACTCTTTGATCTGGAACCTACCTTGCTGCTTGCACTCTCTGATCTGGAACCTGTCCTGCTGCTTGCACTCTCAATTCTCATAAGAAAATATTGAAGGTGAGATTTCTGATAGTAGAAAATTGTATTGACCTAGAGCTTTCACTTGTTTTTGAAATGGATTACTACAACATTCACCTGAAGGCATATTGAATGCACAATGATAAAACCTTGGAGCAATAAAAACTGTGCCAAATCACTTAGGGAAACTGAAAACTAACTATAACAAGACAATGTGCACACGCACTTAGAGGAATTAAATCCCTAGGCTAATATTTACAAGGGTGAAACATTCCCTTTCAATAAAAATGTTTAAGATAGATCCCGTTAACCAGAATTGAAAGTACCTCTTCATCCAATGTAGACAATTGGAAGGCATTGCTACTTTTACATCTTGTGACCATGTAGGGGCCACTTCAAATGGCATCAAACTTGGAATACTTTCCTGGTTTTTCTCGATCTGCATCCCACTTCAAAACTAAGTCCTCTTCCTGAAAGATCCTTGCTCTTGCTTTCTTGTCAAACCATCTCTTAATTAAGGCTTGATCCTTTTCCATTTCTTGAACTGCATGTTCCCTTATCTCTTCCAATTCCATCAGATTTGCATACCTAGCCTCCATTGGTTCAAACTTAGATAACTCCAACTACTTAATGAGTTCTAATGCGGGTAGTTTTAATGATATAGGAAACACAACTTCTTTCCCATAGACTAACTTGTAGGGAGAATTACCTGTCAACCTCTTTAGTGTGATCCTGTCAGCCCATAATGCTAATTTGAGCTTGGTATGCCATGTCCTTTGATTTTCATCTAGAGTCCTTCTAATGATCCTTAGAAAATTCTTATTTGTGGACTATGCCTGCCCATTACCCTGCGGGTAATAGTTTAAAGAGGTGCTCAAGTAGCTTCCATTCTTGAAATCCCATTATGTGATATTGAGCCTAGGAATGCCAAGGCATTGTCTGATATGATAATGGCTGGTATACTGAGCCTAGTCACTATCCCTTCATAAAAGTCTAGTATGCTAGACTCGTTTGCTTCTTTGAGTGTCCTGTCTAATTGCACCACACCTTTGGAGATGACTTGGTGAAATAGTGTGCTGTTGTGAGAATCCACTTATGGCCTTGGCTTGAGTTTGGATTGATGACCTCGACGAATTCCAATCCCCATTGCATGAATGGTTGGTTAACTAAGATTGGATGCAATAGAAGTTTTGCTAACCTTTACTTGCCTGTGAAGAATGCACATTTTTTACACTTCTTGATCCAAGTGTAATAGTCACTAAACACTATGGACCATTAATAACCCACCTTCATTATCTTGAGAGCTCTTACCCATGGAGAAAATGATCTCTGGCTTCTCCATCGTGAAACTCTTGTAACAATCTCTCACTTTGATTTTTTCCAATGCATCTTAGTAGAACACCATTGATGTCCTTCTTGAACAAATCACCATCAACAAGCACATATGGAATGGCTTGCAATCTAAAGTATTTCCTCTTTGTTTTGATCATTTCTAGAGGGCATAGGCCTATTTGTAGGAAGTGTATCATAGTTTGAGTCAAACAAGGGATAGGGACATCATCATTTTATTGTTCTTGACCATCTTGTAGTACCAAGACAACTTCATTTCTATTGCTTGTATCAACTTGTTGAATCGAGGCTAGCTGTTCACATAGTCCCTTTCCACGGACCTGCTTAGTGACCTTAATTTCAATGTCATATTCCATGACACGAGTGATCCATCATGCATGTTTCTCATTCAGATCTTTGTTGAAAAGGAAATCCTTCACTCCTACATGAGAGACCAACAATTGAATTTTGTTATTTGAGACCAGGTGTTTGAACTTCTTTAAGCTCTTGATTACTAGAAGGACATGCTTCTCGATGAAGGAGTATGTCACTTCATAGTCCTCCAAACTTTGACTAAAGAAGGCAACTGGTTGTTTAGATCCCTCTTTGTTCTGTTGTACTAGTATTGCAGAAATTGTGTCCCCACCACCAAAGGCATAGAGCATGAAGTCTGTAGAGAAGTATGGATTTACAAGAGTTGGGGATTCAGATATAGCCTCTTTTATAGCCTTAAAACTTATTTTACCCTCATCTACCCACCTAAATGCCATACTCTTCTTCAACATTAGTGTTATTGGCTTCACAAGAGTGGTAAAGTTTGGTACAAATCTATAGACAAAATTGATCCTTCCTAGAAAGATTTGAAGAGCCTTCTTATGACTTGGCAATGGTAATGCTCAAATTTCTTCAACTCTCTTTGGGTTAATCATTAATCCATTCTTTGACACAATATGGCCTAGGTCCTTGCCTTCATGAACCAAAAACATGCATTTTTTGGGATTCAATGATACCCCAAATCTTCTACATCTTTGAAATACCTGTCGCAGATGAAAGAGGTGATCAGATACATTTTTGGAGAACACATTGATATTATCAAGATATATCAGTACTATTTTTTTTGATCAACCCCTTGAATTCCATGTCCATCACCCTTTGAAAAGTGGCTCTAGAATTAGACAATTCGAATGGCATCTTTCTGTAGGCATAGGTGTCCCACTTAGTGGTGAAAGCCATTTTGAACTGATCATCTTCTTTCACCTTTATCTGATTATACCCTGAGTAGCCATCTAGGAGAGAAAATATTTCGAGCCAGATACTACCTGTAAGATTTGTTCCATTGATGGAAGTGGGTAATAGTCTTTGAGAGATGCCCTGTTCAGGTCTCAGAAGTCCACGCACAACCTTATTTCCCCATTCTTCTTCCTGACTGGTACCAAGTTTGCAACCCAGCTTGAATACTTGATTGTAAATATAATGCTGGCCTCTATTATATTTTTTATCTCTTTCTTCATTAGAGGATCAATGTGAGGGTTGACTGGTCGTTGTTTCTGCCTGATGGGCTTATCATCTGGGTCCAGTTCTATGATATGTTGTGCCAGCTTCAGATTGAACCCTCGCATGTCCTCATAACTCCAAGCGAAGACGTCTGGAAATTCTTGGAAAAGTTGCATGAACTCATATTTCTCTTTCTCAGTGGATACCCTACCAATTTGAAGTGTTTTACCTTCCCCAACCGAGATTAGCTCTAAATGCTCTCCCTTGACTCGTATGTTAGCCTTCTCTTTTTGAAACTAGTCATTAGGATTGAATATTGACTCCAATGGTTCACTAGATCTTTGGGAAGCTTGTTGGTCCACAACTTTACTACTTGATCCTCGTACTGCTACTCCAATTTATCTAGATTCCTAGCTAAGAATTCAGCCTCTTCTTGTAAGAAATTAACGATTTGTTGATCGTTCTCAAACACCTGCCAGCTTGTGTTATTGTCTGGAACTGCTAGCCTTACAATCACATGGATATGTGGCTGTGTTTTATCTCTCTTGATCTTGTCACCCATAATGCTAATTTGAGCTTGGTATGCCATGTCCTTTGATTTTCATCTAGAGTCCTTCTAATGATCCTTAGAAAATTCTTATTTGTGGACTATGCCTACCCATTACCCTGCGGGTAATAGTTTAAAGAGGTGCTCAAGTAGCTTCCATTCTTGACATCCCATTATGTGATATTCGAGCCTAGGAATGCCAAGGCATTGTCTGATATGATAATGGCGGTGATTCCGAGCCTAGTCACTATCCCTTCATAAAATTCGAGTATGCTAGACTCATTTTCTTCTTTGAGTGTCCTGCTTTAATTACACCACACCTTTGGAGATGAATTGGTGAAATAGTGTGTTGCTATGAGAATCCACTTGTGGCCTTGGCTTGAGTTTGGATTGATGACCCCAATGAAGTCCAATCCCCATTGCATGAAGGTTGGTTAACTAAGATTGGATGCAATAGAAGTTTTGCTAACCTTTACTTGCCTGTGAAGAATGCACATTTTTACACTTCTTGATCCAAGTGTAACAATCACTAAACACTATGGGCCAATAATAACCCACCTTCATTATCTTGAGAGCTATTACCCATGGAGAAAAATGATCTCTGGCTTCTCCATCATGAAACTCTTGTAACAATCTCTCACTTTGATTTTTTCCAATGCATCTTAGTAGAACACCATTGATGTCCTTCTTGAACAAAACACCATCAACAAGCACATATGGAATGGCTTGCAATATGAATTATCTCCTATTTTTTTTATCATTTCCGGAGGGCATAGGCCTGTTTGTAGGAAGTGTATCATAGTTTGATTCAAACAAGGGATAGGGAAATCATCATTTTATTGTTCTTGACCATCTTGTAGTACTAAGATAACTTCATTTCCATTACTTGTATCAACTTGTTGACTCGAGGCTAGCTGTTCACATAGTCCCTTTCCACGGACCTACTTAGTGACCTTAATTTCAATGTCATATTCCATGACACGAGTGATCCATCATGCATGTTTCTCATTCAGATATTTGTTGAAAAGGAAATCCTTCACTCCTGCATGAGAGACCAACAATTGAATTTTGTTATTTGAGACTAGGTGTTTGAACTTCTTTAAGCTCTTGATTACTGTAAGGACATGCTTCTCGATGAAGGAGTATCTCACTTCATAGTCCTCCAAAATTTGACTAAAGAAGGCAACTAGTTGTTCAGATCCCTCTTTGTTCTGTTGTACTAGTATTGCAGAAATTGTGTCCCCACCACCAAAGGCACAGAGCATGAAGTTTGTAGAGAAGTCTGGATTTACGAGAGTTGGGGCTTCATATATAGCCTCTTTTATAGCCTTAAAAATTATGTTACCCTCATCTGTCCACGTAAATGCCATACTCTTCTTCAACATTAGTGTTATTGGCTTTACAAGAGTGGCAAAGTTTGGTACAAATCTGCAAACAAAATTGATCCTTCCTAGAAAGATTTGAAGAGCCTTCTTATGACTTGGCAATGGTAATGCTCGAATTACTTCAACTCTCTTTGGGTTAATCATTAATCCCTTCTTTGACACAATATGGCCTAGGATCTTGCCTTCATGAACCAAGAATATGCATTTTTTGGGATTCAATGATACCCCAAATCTCCTACATCTGTTGAATACCTTAAGAGATGAAAGAGGTGATCAGATACATTTTTGGAGAACACAGTGATATCATCAATATATATCAGTACTATTTTGTTGATCAACCCCTTGAATTCCATGTCCATCACCCTTTGAAAAGTGGCTCTGGAATTAGAAAATTTGAATGGCATCTTTCTGTAGGCATAGGTGCCCCACTTAGTGGTGAAAGCCATTTTGAACTAATCATCTTCTTTCACCTTTATCTGATTATACCCCGAGTAGCCATCTAGGAGAGAAAATATTTCTGAGCTAGATTCTACCTGTAAGATTTGTTCCATTGATGGAAGTGGGTAATAGTCTTTGAGAGATGACCTATTCAGGTCTCAGAAGTCCACGCACAACCTTATTTCCCCGTTCTTATTCTTGACTGGTACAAAGTTTGTAACCCAGCTTAACTACTTGATTGGAAATATAATGCTTGGCATTTATTATATTTTTAGCTCTTTCTTCATTAGAGGATCAATGTGAGGGTTGACTGGTCGTTATTTCTACCTGATGGGCTTATCATCTGGGTCCAGTTTTATGATATGTTGTGCCAGCTTCAAATTGAACCGTTGCAGGTCCTCATAACTCCAAGAGAAGACGTCTGGAAATTCTTGGAAAAGTTGCATGAACTCATATTTCTCTTGCTCAATGGATACCCTACCAATTTGAAGTGTTTTACCTTCCCCAACCGAGATCAGCTCTAAATTCTCTCCCTTGACTCGTATGTTAGCCTTCTCTTTTCGAAACTAGTCTTTAGGATTGAATATTGACTCTAATGTCACTAGATCTTTGGGAAGCTTGTTGGTCCACAACTTTACTACTTAATCCTCATACTGCTACTCCAATTTATCTGGATTCCTAGCTGAGAATTCAGCCTCTTCTTGCAAGAAATTAACGATTTGTTGATCATTCTCAAACACCTGCCAGCTTGTGTTATTGTCTGGAACTGTTGGCCTTACAATCACATGGATAAGTGGTTGTGTTTTATCTCTCTTGATGCTATCCACCACATCAGAAGTTTCTCCAACTGCTGTGAAACTATCTACAGCTTCATTCTTCTTCTTGGGTATGGACACAATGTTGAAAGCTTTAAAATCCTCAATTAGGTCCTATATCCTATTTTTGTAGCTCTTGAGTAGGTCATTCTTTGTAGCATGTTGCCCCCTGACTTGGTTCACGATTAGTTCACTATCCCCAAATACTTGAAAATTATTTATGCCTCTTTCCTTGGCCTAATGAAGTCCATAAATCAAGGCCTCATATTCAACTGTGTTGTTTGAACAGGAAAAATGGAAACAAAAAGCTGAATAATACTTGACGTTATGTGGTGAAACCAACATTGCACCTCCTCCAACACCTTGTTTGCTTCTTGAACCATCAAATATAGTTGCCATACTTCATTATCATCCTTATTTTATGGTTTGGTGATATTAGGGATGAATGAGTTTTCTTCATGTACACAATATACACCCAATTCAAATTCTTCAATTTCCTTATATGGGTCGAATGCATGCCTTTTGTTCACCCATTCATCCAGGGTTAAATCTGGAATACTTTTAACTTTTGTACATGTTTCTAGATCATTCAAATACTATTCCTAATCAAAGGATGAGCAATTCGCATTGATAAGACTTGGTGCATGAGGCTTAATGTGGAAGTTAGCAATTGGTTCTGACCTGATGGTTGCCTTTGCTCCATATCTTGTTCTAAATAGCATTTTTGACTAATAAGCAGATATATATCCACCAATTTTGGCAGTGAAGTCCCTTGACAAGCAAAATGCAAAGAGTGGTGGTAAGTCTATGACTGATACATCTTGCAAGACGGTCACATTGGGACATGCATGTAATGTGAGGATCAAATCTTTGATTACTCCAACCGTTGTTATTGATGTCCCATCCAATTACACCACACCTTTGGAGATGAATTCATATTGAAGACCAAGCTGATCAACTATTTGTTTCAGCATGAATGAGCTACTTGCTCTTGAATCAATCATGAAATTATGCACTAACTTATCTCCAATGATCAATGAGATCTAGAATGGAGGGGGCTTAATAATTTTACCTTGGTGACCTCCTTAACTTGATGGTCCTTACTGAGTTGCATTGGTAAGTACCTTGTCTTGTTGATTGGGTGGCTGATTTGATGCTTGACCAATTTGCCATAGCAGCTTGTAATAGGTTTCTTTGTCCTGGGATAGCCAATGAATCCCACATTGAGATGTTTGCATTTTTCTTCTTCATTTGCTTAATGATGTTGAATGGAGATGATTTATCTCTATGCTGACCCTTTCCTTGCACGATCTTCTCTTGTACAAGGGTTGTTATAACCGGTGCTTAAGTTGGTCTATAAGGTGTATTGGGATGACCTTGCACATTGAGAGCTGTACTTTGATTGTTGACACCTTGTGGAGTAATAGGAGGTTGCGGATCATTTGAATCCGATGAATTTACTTCTCCAATATTTTTTTTCTTGGACCATGTATTGGCTACTACACTTTGAGAAGGGGCTTGATTTATACCACATAAATCTTCAACCTGCCAATTGACGAGCGTGGTCTTATTTGGAGGTGCCTCTTGCTGATTTTCTTCCTGCTGCTGATTTCCTTCTTGGTTTGTCTCTTGCTCCACACCCATTGTTGTAACCATAAGAGCTTGATTCAAAGCACCATTGAAACACATTGATTGGTTATGAGGTTGATTGCATGGGTAACACCAGTCATATTCCTGAGCTATGTTATTTTGCACTAGTACCAAGTCTCTAGATGTTGATGGAACATTAGGATTGTAAGGCTTGAATGGTCTATTAGTGGGAGGCCTTACTTGGTTCTGATTAGCAGCTTGAATGGGTGGCCTATTAGGCTGATATGGAGGCCTATTTGGTTGAGTTTGAGGTTGATATGATCTATAATTTTGAGATTTCTACCTCTTAAGTGTCACCAACTCATTACCAAAGTTTTGTAGTTGTTTCATGACTTCTTGGAGCTCATTTGAGGTGTTAGGAGATGAAGTAGAAGCTTCAATCAAATTCTGATTTTTTGGAGCAGGAATAAGAGCTAATGTGGGTATTTGACTAGTGCTTGGAGCTCCTAGTTCTGGATATAAAGGTATAGGTGGCCTAGGTGTAAGTTTACTAGCATGAATGAGACAAATCTCTGCTCTTATATCAATGTTATAGGATGTGGGTAAATTTATACCTCCCATGGATTGAATCATCATGGAAATATCAAAATTTAAAGCTTTAAGGAAGTATAGGAAAGAACCTTTAGCTGTTGGTCTCACGGCCAACAAAATTCTATCCCACGTTTGCTAGAATGTGAAGTTGAAGTCGGTCAACTACTAATTAGGAGCCCTCTTGATTATTGTCAACTTCTCCAATAAAGATAGATTATCCCCCTTTTCTCCAAATTGATTGTGGAGAGTTGTGCATAAATGGTCCCAATTCTGGATGGATCTCACAATTAGATTTCTAAACCACTTCAAAGCTTTACCCTTAAAGGAGGATGCCAACAACTTGAAAAAAATGTCTATTTATGAAATCTCATGAATTACACAAATGTTTGCAATGTCTTGGATATGATCAATTGGAGTTGTCTAGTTCTCTCCAATAAAATATGGAATGTTCTTCAGAGCTGCAACTGGAACTGGTTTTGTGCATTGAGAGCTAGTGGGTGGCTACCAGTGAAGTTGATGTAGGGGTTGGGCTGTGCCATCCTGATTGGTCGAAGAAATCTAGTAGATTGAACAAAAGGCCTACCAGGTGTAGGTGTTGACAAGGTTCTGTTTGGTAGAGATGGAGACCTTTGAGCTCTTCTTCCTCTCCTTGATTTTTCTAGGGATAAATGTAGATAGAAAAACAATCCTTCTTCTCTTATTCTTGACCTTGTCTGAATTCTTCTCATGAATCTGCCAAGCTTGGACTATCGAAACCAAAGTGGATTCTACCCTTGTTGGAGTTACCAGATGTGTAATTTCATAGCTTCTTACAAGTTGGGAAATTACAACAAGTGCACATCAATCTTGCTGCAATAAAAATGAAGACTTATTGGTCCCACCAGGCATTCAAAATTGTTGGTCTGTGGTCACACAGTGGCTTAATATTTTTGTTTGATAATGAGACACCTTGGAAAGATGAGAAAAATCTAACTCTAGGGTCCCACCGAGTGTACCAAAACTATTGGTGCATGGTCATACAGTGGCTTAAGATTTGCTTTGTTTGATAATGAGACACCTTGGAAAGATGAAAAAATCTAACTCTAGGGTCCCACTGGGCATGCCAAAACTGTTGGTGTAGAATCACAACAAGCCTGAATGTCTACAACTTGAAGGGTTGAGACTCTCTCGTGTGATTACTCAAAATTGGTACTATCTCCAAGTTTTGGGACTTTCTACTTGAGGTAGACCTCCAGAGAAATCTAGTTCTTCTTCCTAATCCCAATGCTAAACTACTTCTAAGGAAGGAAATGTGACTATCTACTCATAATCTAACAAAGCCAAGGAGACAGGGGAGAGAGAGAGCATGAAAATAAAAAAATCCTACACTATAGAGGTGATAACACCAAGAAAAGGGGGTGTTGATCACAATCTCAACTGCTTGAAATGGAGAGATGTGAGCAATGGAGAGGATTGACAAGATGCATCACAGACCAAAGATAGAGTTCACACAGAATACCACTTCAAACCCATTAAACAAAACTCTCAAAACTTGCAATAGACATTAGAAGTATACACAATATACCCTGCAATGGTGAGAGGCAAGAAGAGACAATAAAATAAGGATGGAAAAAATGCATCACAAAACATATTTTATTGCTCTATGAGTTCACACAGTAAACCATTAGTGGGCAAGAGGAAAGAAAATGCCATTACAAAGCCAAGAGAGGAGGCTTAAAATCCACATTCAACCCTATGGAAGAAAGAGAGAGGGAGGCAGGAGAGAAGAATGACCAACCCCTAAAAATGCCTCTCCTTACAATATATAGGAAGAATTAGAGAAGGAGATAGAAAAAATCCAAATTCTTGTTCAACCACCCTAAGAGGGCAAAGAATTCACTTGCAACAAGGATGGGCTCTACTGCAAATCACATGCCTCCATTACCATTCCTTGTTGGGCAAGAAAGGAAACCCATGATTCATTATAATTGTAGGTGAGAACCCTGATAGCCTTAGAAATGGTGGACTGTATTTTTCATTATGGGGGTAGGTGAGTAGCAGATGTTGGGATATTTCCAAAAATTCTTCTCTTTCTCATATCTAAGCTTCCAGTTGAAAGTTATGATCATATAAAGGTCAGGGTCGAGCATTTAACACAAGCTCAAAATATTTGAAAGAGTCTATCCATGCAAGATCCACTTGGCAGCCCTACGTGTGTTAAGATTTCACCCCCTCCTTTTACTCTTGAAGTTGCGACGGTGGGACACTTGGCATCATCTGCAGGCCTGCTCTACTTTCTTCATGTTTTGGCTAAGCCCCTTCTATTTGGCAGGGCACTATGTCTGACCCTAGACACATAGAGGGCTAGTGCACGTTTGGGGTCTCCACTTTTGGATTTACCTTTGAAGTTGCACCGAGCTGACATGTGGCACCTTCCGCTGGCTCTTCCCATGTTTAGAATTTTCAATGGCTAATTCTACCATTTTGGGCTCTGACCACGTGGAGATCCTGCACTCCTTTGGGGACTTCCTCTGGATTTTACCTTTGAAGTTCCGCCGATGAGACACGTGGAGGCTTCCGCTGGCTCTTTTTATTTGCTTGGAATTTTCAATGGTCACTGCCACTTTCTTGGACTTTGACCATGTGGCAAGCCTATGCTTATTTGAGAACTACCTTTTGGATTTACCTTTGAAGTTACACCGAGATGACACGTGGAGGCCTCCGCTAACTCTTCCCATGCTTAGAATTTTCAACGGCCGGTGAAACACCCTTGGGTTCTAGACACATGGAGAGTGTACACTTATTTGGGGTCTTCACTTTTGTGCACCATATCAAAAGTGCACCGATGAGACATGTGGAGGTTTCCACTAGCCTTTTTCATACTTAACTAATTCGAGCCTCGAGCAAACACTGTTTGCTTCATTCCTTTGGGTGAGTAAAGGGCCCCACTATATATAATACCAAAACCCCTTTTTGGGTGGGACATTTGTAGTTATCTCCTAAAGTTGCGATGGTGGGACACTTGGCATTGTCTGGGAGCTCATGTCGAGATCCATGTGGTAGTAAAGCGCATCCCTGGGGTCTCCCCTTTTGTTGCACCTTTTGAAAGTGCACCGAGCTGACACGTGACACCTTCTGCAGCTCTGTTGCTTTCTTTGAGTCGACTCGCTCTGGGATCGATTTTGTTCAACATTTCCATGACCATTAATCTTCCGACCCTGCTTCTCCATTGTCGAGCCCACCTACCACTTGATTTTTTGGGATCAAATGTGAGCTCGTACGACTGAACTAGGCTCTCCATTTCTCTTGTGAAAGGTTTTGTTCGATCAATTTTTCCTGAGAGGAAAAATTGGATAACAACACTTGTTACTTATTTGATAGACAGATAAATGTGTTAGACTTGTGACATGATGTGACTATTGTGATGAATTGTATATGATTGAATCATTTATCAGTATTCGATGTTCTAACTGTTACTACTCTATGGACATATCAGACGTGATTTATGGATATTTCTAGATGATTTTTGATGTCATGATCTTAGTACAAGTTGATGGATTAGTAGAATCAAAATGTTAGAAAATTGAACAATTGGTGAATTACATGATTCTAACATTGGTTTAATTATGATATTCGATGATGTAAATTGTTATGTATACATGCATGTGTTTTATGATTTCGATGTCATTAATATGGCCACAAGTCCAGAAAGGCATTGCCGGATTTTGTAGGAAATTATAACACAAAAACTACGGGGATATGAGACAACCAACGAAGGAATGTGGGTATTGAAAATAGGTCACCATGGCAACTCGTGTATTCATATGTTGTATATTGTTGTTGTTTTTCTGGAATTCTCCATTGGGGGGTGACCTCAAATGTGATCTTGGGAATGTTTGAAACTTTGTCTTGTTGATTTTAATTAATTGTGAAGTTATTATATATTTTTGTAGTATGTGGAGTCACTTTTATTATTTGGTTTAACACCCTCTTAAGTTAATATTAGGATGTGACTAAAGGAGGGGAAATAAATGTGAGTTGTTAGCCTTAATGTGTGTTGGAATGGAATGAATTAATTTTTTTTTAAAGTAGTGTGTAATCAAACTTTGAAGTGAAACTCGGATTTTGACCTTCTAGGCCATTTTAGTGACTTGTGGGACAAGTTAAGCTTGTCGCACACCTCTTAAAGTCACCTGCCCACTAGCCCTATGAAGTGAGGGACTTATTTAGGTCCTATTTTGTGTTTTTTGGAGGAAACAGGAAATTATGTGCACTTTTCTTACAAGGGTATTTATTTGTGTCATATTTGGGGTGTTGGTTAGATTAAGTGTGTAAGAGGGTGGTTATTTCCCCAACTACCAATTTATTATGCTTTGGGGTTTGGGTTTGACCTTGGTGATTTGGGCTGGAGGAGAGATGATGTGGCATCCTACATGGAGCCACATCACCCCTCTCTCCCTCTTTTTCTATTTATTTCATTTTGTGTGAGGATTTGGGGGTTACTTGTTCTACTTGGTGGATGCTTGTTATTTTTGGAGAGATTACTTGAGAATGGTGATTTGAACTTGCAATGGATGGCGATTTCTTAGGATATTGGAAGACTTGGAACTTGTTGTGTTTGATCCTCTTCATTTGTAAGGTAGATCTTCACCCTTTTTGTTACCTTGCTATTTTTTTGTACTCATATGTGTGGATGATGGTTGTGGTATTGCTTATGATTTTGGTAAATAGATTTGATCCTTAGGTTGTGGGAGAAATAGAAATTGGCGTAAAACTTGTTGGAGGCATAAGATAAATGTTATTTGGTATGTAAGGAGGAATTTAGGTTGTGATGTCCACCTTGTTGATAAATATGATTTGTGTTTATCTTGTTGTTTTTTTTTTTTTTGAGGAGGCATAAAAGTGAGTTGATTTCTTGAGGGAGGCATAAGAGTTATGTATCATTTTGGAGGGAAGCATAAGAGTTGTTGTGTGTATTGTGATGGAGTTTTTGGAGGCTCATAGGTGGACACCCAAGCCCTTGGGAGGCATAAGAAGAACCCCATGTTCCTTTCTCCTCCTTAGATTTAGTATGAAGCCTCTGTGTTTGGATATTTGTTGGTTTTTTTGTAAAATTGGTATGGTGTTATTGCATTGAATTTATTGAGTGAATGTGTATATGGAAGTCATTTTTTGTTGTCAATGGTTGTCTAAATAATCTTCATTGATTTCTTGTTGGGGTTTGAGGGCCAATGAGGAACAAGACTTCTCTCACTCATTGGATATTTTGTTGGGTGGAGAGTTTTTCCTACTCCCAAATTTTTGTGTGAGCATTTCCTTGATGAAGATGGTGGAACTCATTGGATGAAGTGTTCTTGTTGGAGAAAGACATGTGAAGTTGCAACTAGCTATAGTAATACTCCTCAACTAGTAAATTGTTCCAATAATACATTGGATGTAATCTTACTCATTTCTTAGATTATTGTAAATTTTTTAATTATGATTTACATCAATTCATATGTAATGTGAACCTTGTAATGATGTTGTAATGGAAATTAAACTCTCACAAATTAAAGTTTATGTTTAGGAGTTGCATTGCAAATATGGTTTTTTTAAAGGCTAGAGCTCTTGGGTTGGAAATAAATGTTGATTATTTTCATTATTGACAACCCTTGTTTACTTTAATATTTAAATAAATTTCATTTAAAAGTTGTTTATTCTCCCCCATCCAACTAGGTGTATAAAAAGGATTAGATAGAAATTATTTTATAATGTAATTCCCTCTTTGTTGCAATTGAAATCGTTGTAAGCAAATGAATAAATAATAACTAATCATGCCCCTAAGATGGTTATATAAATGAAATTGAAAGTGATAAGTTGCTAAATTTTTCTAAATACACAATTTGTTCACTACTACTATTGCCTAGGTGCATGAAAAAAATAAAAATAAAATTTATCCTAACAAGTTTATAATTGTTACACTTATTCTCCCACACTACTTGCTATTTCTCTATTGCATTTGGAGACTCAATTAATAAATAAATATATGCTATTAGTGTATAATTGATATATTTTAATAATATACTCTCGATTATATTCTTTATATTTATAATATCATTATATAAAGATTTATTAATAGAAACTAATATTTTTCATATTACAATAACATATGTTTATAATAATATATATTAGTAACTAACATTTATATTTACCCCCCCTTAGTGCATTTGTAGGGAGGTAGGTTTTGTTTTATAAAATGTAAATAAACAAAAAAAGGTTTTGTTTTTATATGGGGGCCACGACGACTCTTGCGCAGGTATTAGTTTAATAAGAATATGGTTAGGGGAGGTGCTGACCCTAACCCATATGTTTGTATATGGGGTGGGTATGGGATCGGTGCCCCTCCCTCAAAAAATTTAAAATCCCCTCCATTAATTTGAAAACATACTTTTTAAATAAAACAAACGACACTTTATAAAAGCCGTATAACAGTTTGTAAAAGCGGCAGAAAAAATATTATACACTTGCCGCATTTATCACACACACACACACACACAAATCTGTGTGTGCACGCGTGTTTGTATGTGTGTACGTGTGTGCATGTGTGTGTACATGTGTGTTTGTGCATATATATAAATATATTAAGTTATATATGTAAAAGAAAAATTACGAATTAATTAGAATAAAATAAAATGCATGTATTCAAACTTATATGGATCAGTTTATATCAACTTGATTAAATAATAAAATAGGTATTAAAACATTAAGAGCATACATGTATACATGTATAAAAATATACATTCAAATGAGAAAAATACGAAGTTCATATGTGCATATTTACAAGCTAAAACTCAATTTTTTTTTATTAAGGGCAAATAGTTTTGAAGGGACTATACCCTGTATACAAAAGGGCTCAAAAGCCAGATAGTAAAGGTGAGAGAAACAGCCCAGAGAAGGGCAAAACAGCCAACCAAAGAGGGCTCAACAGCCAAATATGACAATACAAGTGAAGAAAGGATCCAAACGTACAATGATCCAAAAAGAAGCAGAAAAGATCAAAAAGCAACCAAAAGAGAAACAACATATAGAACTCCACCAAAAAGCAAGCATAGAACCACTAGATAACAGCAACTTCGCAGCCAAAAATAGCATCACAACAACCCGTTACTTGATAGCCCTGTCAATCTTGGTCTTGATAGCCTGCAACGACATGAAGAAGGTAATGGCAGTGGCCTGAGAGGAGTCTTTCATATCCGCCTGAGCAATTGCAATATCCCTTTTCTCTTTAGGGCCCCAAATGTCCTCATTAACCCCACTTAAACTACAGACACTATGAACATGTTGTTCAATGAAATTATAAATGCTTTTGAGGGCAGATAATATGCAGTCATTGGATCAAGCATTCCCCATTCTGCCATCCAAGGACTGTAACTTCTTGAAGACTTCAGCAATAACCCCCTCTTCATCATCACTTTGAAGAATTCCTTTTCCCTTAGCTCTTTCCATATTTTTTATAGTCCCTTTGAGCTCTTGTATCTCCTTTTCTAATCTGTCCACTCTGTCCATCAATTCCTCCTCCTTGGGCTCCTCCATCGGTTTACTGATATGCAGGAGGTTCTCAGCAAGTTCTAGGTCTTTGTGGCTCCTTAGGACCCATTGGGAAGCAGGGATTTTAGCTTTTATGCTCTTTCTTTTCTTGCTGGAAGTAGCAACTTCAATCTTTCTTTTCAGCAGGGGGGAGTGGAAGCGGTGCGAGCAGGTGGAGGTATGGAGGAAGAAGGTGGGGTAGGATTCATGGGGGCAGCTAGAACAGTGGCGATGGATCAGGAGGATAAGCCCTGGTGCAAAGGGACAGCCCTAGAGTGGCTCTGAACTTCCCTAATTGATTTCTCCAGTGAGTTTATCAAATAGTGAGGAAAGATGATGATGATATTTCTACGAAAGTGATTTAGAAATATCAAATGTTTTTGAGGTATAGTCACAAATCTTCCTTCAAGAGTTACATACCTAACCACCATCCTGGCAAGCTCAGCAAAAGGCTCAGGAATCGATGCCACCTTGATGCCAGCAGTCACGAATTCAAGATTCTCCCCCTCATCCAGGAACTTCTTGGTCTCCACCTCCCTGTCCACCTTCTTACTGAAGAATTTGGTGCCCTCCAGGCTGAGGCCCGTGATCTGGGTGATGAGCTCTTCCGTGATCTCAATCTCCATGTTACTTGTATTTGAAAATCCGATTCTTCCATCCCTGGGTGAATCTGATAGAAATGTCTTGGTCAAATCCTTGAATCCTTTCAATTAAATTAGACAGACCCCGATTTGCAGGTAATTCCAAAGCTCCGTATTCTCTTTCCACGCCGGATTGTGGGTCGGTTCAGTTTTGCAAGGCGGACCCCCCATGTTTCCTCTGCTCCTTTTCCTGTTCTCAACGGTAAAAATGCTACCACTATGCGGGACAGGCAGAGCTTTGATGTTGGTATTTGAATCTTTCCTTTCCGTGAAAGCAGGTTTAATTATTATGCCATACTTGTAATTATTGCCCGCTCCTCGGCTTTCCTCCTATGCCTAGAAATGATGACAGTCCATCTCGCACATATCACATCAATCATCCATATCTTATGTGATGTCATCATATTGTACTTGAGGATCCACATTAGCGTCCAAATTACAGCCGTTAGTGCTGATTTTCACTGCCATGTAGATCATTGATTATGGCTTTATTGATTTGAGTGGGCAGAACGTCCCCCCTAAGCCAAGTTTGAAAGGAATTAGTAACACCGAGGTTAGCCAAACTGTCAGTGACCCTATTTCCTTCCCGATAGGTGTGGGTGATTTGAACATTTTCAAAGCTCTTGCATATATCAATAGCTTCCCCAATAAAATCTCT
This sequence comes from Taxus wallichiana var. yunnanensis, assembly GCA_018340775.1. Classification (NCBI taxonomy): domain Eukaryota; kingdom Viridiplantae; phylum Streptophyta; class Pinopsida; order Cupressales; family Taxaceae; genus Taxus; species Taxus wallichiana. The sequence goes on from CM031239.1 coordinate 994,938,781, forward strand.
GATAGACCAGCTGGGGTGTTGCTTTTTATTTAAAAGATTGATGATATTCAGAGAATCACCTTCAATTATAATATTCGGAATATTACAATCTCTGGTAAGTCTTATACCCCAAAGAGCCACCAGGGCTTCAGAATAATGATTAGTCTACCTGCCCATTCTCCCAGAAAAAGCAGCAACAAAACAACCTCTTTGATCTCTGATGACTCCCCCTCCTCCAGAGTCCCCTGGATTGCCTTTTGAGGCCCCATCAAAATTTAACTTGTGCCAATCAGTGGGAGGCTTAATCCATCGGACTGTGTTTCTATCAATACCATTGTTATTCTTATTGACAGTGTCAATATTCCAATCAGTCAGGATGTATTCTTCCTTCTCAGGGTAAAGCCTATTTTTAGGAGGTTTAAATCTAGCAATATTATCTTGCACAACAATGATAATTTCCTTGTAGACTTTGTTACATGCCTTTCTATTGTTTCTGAAAATGTTATCATTACGAGCCTTCCAAACTCTCCACATAGTGTGGGGTAAAACAAGTTGCCACAATCTTTTCACCACACAATGCTTAAACAGAGAGTCCCATTGTTCCCAGGCCTGAAGATAGGTAAGGGGAAAAATCCATCTCTGATTAAACTTTGCAAAAACAAGCTGCCAAATTTTGGAAGCAAACTCACAATGGAGGAATAAATGCTTTATATCTTCTGCCTCTTTCTGACACATGCAACATCTATTCGGCATGATGAATCCCTTCTTGATGAGGTTGTCATTAGTTAGGATCTTGCCATTAATAATTAGCCACCAAAAGAAGTTCACTCTAGGGGTTAACTCCGGCATCCACAGCTTGTGCCACTTAATTTCACTTTCCATGGATACAAAGAAAGAATTATATCCTGATTTAACAGAGTATTCCCCATCAAAAGAATCTTTCCAGATGAGTTCATCCTTAAGATTTTGATTACTTATATGGATTAGAGAAATTTGATTCTGTAAAGATGAAATAACGCTGCGTATATTATCATTCTCCACTTTTAGTTGTTTCCATTTTCTTTTGTTTCCATCCCTCTCAATGTACCCCTGGATTTTGTGCCCATACTTTGTAATTAAGCTGTCTTTAATGTGATCATAAGCAGAAATCCAGTTAGAATCAATCCACTTATCTGTCTAGAAGTTTATGTTTTGTCCATCCCCAAGCTTCTCACCCCGAGAAAGAATGTGTCTCTGCGCGAAGAAGGTTGTTCCGAAAAATAGAACCACTCGTAAGAGACTGATCATATATGAAGGAAATCTTGTTTTGGTTTGAAAGATATTTGATCTTAACCAACTATGTCCAAGGTCTCAGTGCTCTTTTATAAGCCTCCATCCTAATTTTTCAATAAGGGCCCAGACTCATATGTTTGATATCTTTGATGTCTAACCCCAAGTCTCTTAGGTTTACATACCTGCTCCCAAGCCACAAGATGATATCCGAATCATCCCTCGCATCTGCAGTGCCATAAAAAGTGCTTTTGAATCTTTTCAATACTGTTCATCACTGCTGCAGGCATGCTGAACATTGACATGATGTAAATAGGCAAGTTTTGGAGCATGCTTTTAACCAAAAGGCACTTGCCTGCACTTGAAAGAACAGCTCCTTTCCAGCTAGCCAACTTTCTTTGAAATATCTTAATAAGATCATTCCATACCTCCACAGAAATCTTGCCACTACTTAAAGGTAAACCTAAGTAAGTAGCTGGTAGAGAATTAATGGTGCATCCTAGAATATTAGCAATCTTTCTTTGCCTTTCCAAAGGAGTATTAAAGAAATAAATAGAGCTTTTGTCAAAATTAACTTTTTGTCCCGAGGCTTCCTCATAAAATCTAAGGACAGTTTTGATAGCCTTTGCCTCAATGATTGAGGCCATCAGGAGAAGCAGAGTGTCATCAGCAAACTGTTGGTGTGAGGAGATCTGATTGCCAGAAGTTGGAGGAAGCCTTTTATCATGCCAATGACAATAGCTTTGGAAATAGATCTACTTAAACTGTCAGCCATAATAATGAATAATAGAGGGGAAATTGGGTCGCCTTGCTGGATACCTCTATTGCTGGAAAAAAAACCCACAGGTTCCCCATTAACAACCACAGAGAATCTAGAGGTAGAGATACAAGAGTGAATGATTTTTCTGAATTTGATTTGAAAACCAAACTTGGATAAGACCTCATCCATGAATCTCTAGGAGACTCTGTCGAAAGCTTTATGCATGTCTAGTTTGATAGCCATCCCCGCCTTTTTACTTTTATCCATAGAATGTATAGTTTCATGAACCATGATAATTCCATCTTGAATAATTCTTCCCTGGATGAATCCGCTCTGCTGTTGTGAAATGATCTCCATAAGAATAGGTTGCTAAAACTCAAACTAAACCAGAATAAATTGAGCAAATACCCACAACCCGATTTGGGTAATTTTTTTCTTGCAAATGAGATGCTAATAACAACTAGAAATTGGAGCAAATCCTAAGAGAGGGATGCTAAAACTAACTCTTCTTCTTGTGAGCAATCACCCAAGAGCTTGAGCTTCCTTCCATGGCTACATCTTCTTGCTTTCTTCCTTAACCTGCAAGTGAAAACAAAGGAAATGAAAGATTAGGTTTAGAAAAGGAATATATGAGATCTCATAAGGATTTCTAGGGTTCGTTTAGACAACCTAGATCTAATGGATTAGATAGATTAAATCAAATGGTGTAGGATGAACCCTGCATCACTTAAGTGATGGGGCATTTAGGTGGGAATGAAATAAATAAAATATGTGTGTGTAATCTTAAATGGGGCCTAAGGGGTTAGACTTATTTGTGCACCTTGGTCTTTTAGAATAATGAACTTATTATAAATTGCATGCATTTAACAATGCAAGATTGTTATCCTTCTATGATTTAATATAAAATTTATTATGGACCTTAAATAAATTATTTTAAAAAGGGATTAATGGAGTTAAATAATGAAAAGCTAAATGAGGTTTATTTAAATAAAATATTTGAGTCTAGAAGAGAAAGAATTAAATCGTAACATCATTTGAAATTGGGTTAAAAATATTAGTCATTATTTTAGTCCCGAGCCATATAATTGTTTAAAATTTTATAATCGAGATTTAAAAAAAATTCTGGTTAAGGCCTTGTAACCTTTCAAAAACTAATTATTTCATAATTTTTCAAGGTTTGCTATCGGTTTTTATCATGGATTTATGTGGAAAATTAGTGGGCATTACACTTGGTATCAGAGCCGTAGGTTCAACACTTGGACCATGGGCTGACATTGAAACTTGAAAACCAGTTAGCAAAATTTGAACCTCCGTAATTAAAATAATAATAATAAATAAAGTTGTTTGAATTATTGTACTCACCTGGTGGTGTTTTGGCCGACCTCGATTAACAGAAAGTTTTGAATTAGATTGATTTCCATGTAGGCTTCTGGTGTAGCGGGAACTTGGTTCTCCTTGCAAAGATGTTGTTTAATGAGTCCTAATTCTTTCTTTAGTCATATGATGTGATAAAACCATTGAGACTCTTCCTTGTTGGAATGCTAAACTGTATGGTGTGATTCTTGTGAATTAGCATTAGTGGTTGTATTCAGGGGCCAGAGTAAATTAGAAGTTGTTTAGTCATCTAAAGCTTCCCCTTTTTCATTCAGTGGTTAGACGAGTTAGTTTTGGTTTCCACTTTGGTGACTTAATCCCCGTTTGAGTGAGTGGATATTAGGTCTTGGTGTTGCATTTGATCCAGTTTTGTGTATGCATTGTTAGAACTGAGCTCGAGGTATAGTACCCCTATTGGTGGCCATGAAGGGTTGTGAAGTGAATGTGACGTTGAATTTTTGTATTTTACATTCATAAACTTATGTTGTTTTATCAAGGACCAACATATTATATTATGATTTGATTGAGAAGCTCTGAGGCTCTTTTAGTTATTTATATTTTTGCGAGATTTTCAGGGATTGCAATGTGGCTACTTAGCCATTTCCCTTAATTTCTAATATATCTTGGATTTTATTTTGATTGGTGACTCAAAGCTCATTTGTTTTGTTGGCTATTTAGCTAAATGTTACATGATTCTTTCTTGCATGTTGATGAGATGGTTCTATGCTATTTGTATTGTGATATTTCATCGTATGGGGGTACACCCTAGGTGCCTTGAATGTCTTCTTTGGTTCTTTAAGTTATGCCTTAGTTTTGGAAGGACGGAACCTTGAGTATGTCTAGGATCTTAGAGTGATTATTTCGTTACTGGACTTTCTAGAAAGAGATTTCGTTGTGTCGTGTGGTCTAGTTGGCAGTTTGATAGCAGTGGAGGTGATTCTCTTGCAATCTGGTAAGATCTTTGATCCTCGTCAAAGTATATGTGTTTGATTTTGGGCTTATGGATTGTGTTAGGATTGGATTGACTCTTGGTTGACTATAGATTTTAGTGGATAAGTGTTTGTTTGGTTATGACGTTCCATCGATGGCATGCTAAGTTGTATCATGGTTTCCTTGTTTCTTTATAGAAAGTATTGATTGGTGGATTGTATGTATCTTGGTAATTATGGTTAGATGTAAGCCCATTCGAGAAATATGCTTAATTAAGTGTACTAGTTTTACTCTCGATGACCCATAAATAGATATACCGTTGCCTTAATTTTTTTTAAAATTGTTATGATTACCACTGTATGACTTATTAATCATTGGGTTATGTGGATACTCGTACGGATGTATATGGGTCTTTTGGACCTTGTTTTTAGAGATTTTAATTTTATAGATCTTAATATTTTAATCTCAATTGTGTTTATGTTGTGTCCCTTCTTTTAAAGCTACAACTCTTGGTCGTAAAGTCCATGTTTGAGTAGATTAGTTGATTGCCCTCTTGGATTTGATGTCTTCCAATGGGAAATGTGGTGTCCTTGGAGTAAAGTTATCCTTGTCATCTTGTCGCTTGGTTGGTAGTATCCTCTGGGAATATGAGTGTTGTTTGGAAACTTTCCTTGTCTTACTATGTGCACAAAATTTTGAGACTGAACAACAAACATTATTTATTCCCAAAACTGATCTAAACCTCTTGGATTCGTGAAGGTAAATTGTCTTCTTTTATGTAATTTTTCTTCCTAGCTTCTTTGATACTTGTGGAGACCCACTTGGAGTGTTTAGTGATGCTTGTAATTGTTTGGTAAAATCTTGGAATCTTGGTTTTTGCTTATTGGTGTATTGATCTCTAGTACCTATAAAATTAATGATGTGATATTTTGACTCTTCCTTCTCATTAAGATATATTTGGTAAAATGATTAAATTGAACATAATAAAACTCTAATTGAGGGGCTTGGAATTTGAAATTTAACAAATAAAATGGAACATTAGGAAAAGGAAAATAGCCCCTTTTGCTATAATCTTAGTAGATTAATGGGAGAAATAAAACTATGTGAAAATAGAAAGAAAACTTTGTCCATTTACCTTCCCTAGAAATAAGATAAATAATTTTCCGCCTATACCGAAGGGCGATATATCATGTCAAAATTAGTGGTGATCCTTAATGATGCAAATATGTGATGTCATAATAGAAGGAATATTTTTTTAAAAGAAAAATTGTAAGAAAAGTTCTTAGCAAGAGAAACTACAAATTTTGACTTAATAGTTGGTTTATAGAATGAGTAAAATGTATGTGTATTGAGTGTAATGTATAATTGAACCTTTAGTTCTATTGCCTACCTAGATTTATGAAACACCTTGTTGATAGTGATGTGTTCTAGTTGCATAGTACTCCCTTGTTCATATACGTATGTGTTTTTCCTTGTAGGAGTTTTGGGTTGTTGTACCCTTGTTTCCTTGTGGCTTGACGAGTGTGAGTTGTGGCCTTTTGGAGTGGGTATTATCTCTTGATTTTAAGAAAAGAAACCTCCTTATGTGCTGATTTAGTCCTTGGTGACCTAGGTTATTTGTAATTTTAAGGAAACATATGTTAAGGATATGAAATAAATTTTGGAAGTTCCTTGTTCTTCTCTTTGGAAACCCTGTTGATGTTTATTTCCTTTTGTCCTTGGGAAAGATAAGTGCAAGTTGTTTTCCTAATTTATTACTCATGTATTAGTACGATGCACTTCGGATTGTAGTTGGACCCCCTTCTTGTTGCTTGTTTTTTTCTCTTATAACTCCCTTGAGTGTTGTTTTGTACTACTGATTAAGCATGTGATATCTTATGTTTATTTCAAGCTTGGGTAGGGTTTTAAAATAAATAAATTCCATTATGTTTTATAGAGTGATTGGTGTCTCTTGATTGATATGTTAGTTTGTGCAAGGATTGTCTCCTAAGTGGAAATATTATCTAAGTGTTTGAAGTTTCTAAATCAGGTTAGTGTTGTGTGTTCGATTTTGAGTATAAATTCAAGTTATAGAAAACCTTGTGATCATGATTTTTCTTAGGATTACCATGAAAATTTAATTGAATCCTTTTGGGTTACAAAGTGCTCCTAATGAATAGTTTGCATAATTGTAAGTGTATTTACTAATTTGGGAGTTTTTCCTTGTTGTTAAACCTCGTCTTGTGTGATCTCAAATTTGTGAGACCTTCGAGTAGAAATGTTTTCTCGTACAAAATTGATGGTCATGATTGGTAATTGTTAGCATTATCTAGAACAGAAAACATTGAAGTGAAACTTAATCAAACTAAAAGTATTAACATTTATTATTGCAGTATGTTGTATCCATGGGGGACTATGTGGTTATTCCAAGTACATGGATTTATCCCTATTATCCTTTTACCTTGGTGGTTGTTCTTGAGTTTCCATTAGTAATTTACTATCTAGATACTTTCTATTTATAGCTTTGTTGACCACGTGGAATTACTCTGTAAAATTTAAAACTTATAACCTTGTTTCAAGAAATTTTAGAATCCATTCCTAGCAATCTCGCTTCTTCTTGTTTATTAGCATTGGATCAAACTTGGGTTTTGAGAACCCACTTTTGTTGAAATAAATAAATTATGAAGAGGGTGTGAATTCTATTATTATGTATTGTTTCCCTACATATTTTCCGTGAATTCTAGGAGGAATTCAAATCTAAGGAGAGGGGGATGTAATGCCCACTCCTCTCCAACACTTGTTTGAACCATGTTTTCAATTCCAACTGATTATCCTATTAAACCTTGTTTTTGTATTCTAGTTAGCATACTAATAATATGTGCGGAAAATTATGATTACCATTATGCTTTGATTATTATTTTGACTGGATGGTCACATTGTGGACCTTGATGGGAGTTTTAGGATATGATGATGATCTAGAATGGTTGCCTTGTTACATATTGATTGTGATGTCATTACTATTTTGTTATGTCTCTGATCACTTTGTATTGGATCCCTAGAGCTTGATATTGTAGTAGATATTAGACATTGCTAGATGGGCATTGATACACTTGTTACTTATTTGATAGATAGTACAAATGTGTTAGATTTGTGAAATGATGTGAATATTGTGATGAATTGTACTACATGCTTGAATCATTTATCAGTATTTGATGTTCTAACTGTTACTACTATATTGACATATCAGATGTGATTTATGGATATTTCTAGATGATTTTTCATGTCATGATCTTAGTACAAGCTGATGGATTAGTAGAATTGAAATGTTAGAAAATTGAACAATTGGTGAACTACATGATTTTAGCATTGGTTTAATGATGATATTCGATGATGCAAATTGTTATGTATACCTGCATGTGTTTTATGATTTCGATGTCATTAATATGGCCATAAGGCAAGAGAGGTATTGTTGGATTTTGAAGGAAATTATATAACACAACAAACTACGGGGGATAGGAGACCAACAACGAAGGAATATGGGGTATTGGCAACATGTCACCATGGCAACTCGTGTATGCGTATGTTGTGTATTGTTGTTGTTTGTTTGGAGGTCCCCATTGGGGGTTGACCTCAAATGTGACCTTGGGAATGTTTGAAACTTTGTCTTGTTGATTTTAATTAATTGTGAAGTTATTGTATTTTTTTAGTATGTGGAGTCACTTTTATTATTTGGTTTAGCACCCCTCTTAAGTTAAATTTAAAAGTGTTTAACTTTTTTTGCTTTTTAGGATGTGACTAAAGGGGGGGAAATAAATGTGAGTTGGAAGCCTTAATGTGTGTTGGATTGGAATGAATTAATTTTGTTTTGAAGTAGTGTGTGATCAACCTTTGCGGTGAAATTCGGATTTTGACCTTCTAGGCCATTTTGGTGACTGTGGGACAAGTTAAACTTGTCCCACACCTCTTAAAGTAACCCACCTACTAGATCTTTGATGTGAAGGACTTATTTTGGGTCCTATTTTGTGTTTTTATGGAGGAAAAGAGAAATTATGTGCACTTTTCTTACAATGGTATTTATTTGTGTCCTTTTTGGGCATGTGGGTTGGGTTGAGTGTGTAAGGGGGTGGTCTTTTCCCCACCTACCAATTTATTATGATTTGGGGTTTGGGTTTGACCTTGGTGATGTGGGATGGAGGAGAGAGGATGTGGCATCTTACATGGAGCCACATCACCCCTCTCTCCCTCTTTTTCTATTTATTTAATTTTGTGTGAGGATATGGGGGTTACTTGTTCTACTTGGTGGATGCTTGTAATTTTGGATAGCTTGCTTGAGAATGGTTATTTGAACTTGGAATGGATGGTGCTTTCTTAGGATCTTGGAAGGATTGGAACTTGTTTTATTTGATCCTCTTCATTTGTAAGGTAGATCTTCACCCTTTTTGTTACCTTGTTATTTTGTTGTACTCATATGTGTGGATGATGGTTGTGTTATTTATTATGATTGTGGGAAATAGATTTGATGCTTAGGTTGTGGGAGATATGCAAATGGTGGTAAAATTTTTGGGAGGCATAAGAGAAATGTTATTGGGTATTTTAGGAGGGAGTTAGGTTGGGATGTCCACCTTGTTGATAAATATGATTTGTGTTTATCTTATTGTTTTCTTGAAGAAGGCATAAGAGTGAGGGAAGCATAAAAGTAGGTTGATTTCTTGAGGACGCATAAGAGTGATGTATCACCTTAGAGGAGGCGAAGAGTTGTTTTATGTATTGTGATGGTGTTTTTGGAGGCTCATAGGTGGACACCCAAGACCTTGGGAGGAATAAGAAGAACCCCCATGTTCCTTTGTCCTCCTTGACTCTAGTATGAAGCCTCTGTGTTTGGATATTTCTTGGTTTTTTTGTAAAATTGGTATGGTGTTATTGCATTGAATGTCTTGAGTGAATGTGTATGTGGAAGTCATTTTGAGTTGTCAATGGTTGTCTAAATAACCTTCATTACTTTCTTGTTGGGGCTCGGGGCAATGAGGAAGAAGGCTTCTCTCCCGATTGGATATTTTGTTGGGTGGAGAGTATTTCCTACTCCTCCATTTTTGTATGCATTACCTTGATAAAGATGGTGGAACTCATTGGATGAAGTGTTATTTTTGGAGAAAGACATATGAAGTTGCAACTAGAAATAGTAATACTCCTCAACTAGTAAAGTATTCCAATTCTACATTGGATGAAATCTGTAATGCCTCGTTTGGTTTCTACTTCTTTTACCCCTTTTGCTAAATGCCGAATGTTTATTTGAGCTTCTTTTGATCGTTGGGTGTTTGCGATCTTGTTTTGAATTTAAATTAGGGTATTTTCTCCCAGTCTTACCTCCTAGTGTCATCGTCACTGCTTGCTAGTCGCTGAGGGTTCCCGTAACATCTTTTATGAGCTTGGTCATTTTAGGCTTATCGAATTCTCGGTTAAGTGGTCTGCTGCCGATGCTATTATATAAAGGCTCTGAAGGATATTTAAAAAAAAAAAAGAGTGTTTAGGACTTTTCTTTTAAGGCACCTAATATCAATTTAATTTAAAGATAAGTGTATATATTTTTAATCAATTTTTCCCCGTAGGCCTAACCTCGGCTTGCGTGGTAAGGAGTATTCCTTTATGTGTGGTGCCTTTGTAGGAGGGGACTATTTTATTGTTTTATAATGTTGAAGGACCCTTAATCAATTCTAAAATTAATGTTTTTATCTACCAGCCTTGTTCTTCCTGGCAAGCGACCTGTCCCTAAGCATGGGCTCCAAAAATAAAATAAAATGAAATTTATTATCCTTATGTTGTGGTTAGCTGGTGGATGGGAGACATTGCTTGTCACTTCTTTAATGAACTTTTAATTTTGTGTTTGGCATGAGATAGTGGGAGACTGTATTTTATTCTTTTTGGTAGGGGTCTTGTTTTGTATTGGTTAAAGTGCCTTTCTTCCTTATTGGTGGCGGATAGCATTGATTGGGATGGTTGTCTCATTGATTGTTTTTTCCTCAAATTTCTACTCCACTTTGCACTGGTTCTCCTGATAATGGCCGCTTAGACTATTCCTCTGTTTCATTATTTTATTGGGGGCCTAAGCAAAAGAATGTGATGAAAATGTAGCTGAAGGTGAACTGAGAGGAGAGAATAGGAGAGCAAGTTGAAGGTGGTGGTGGTAGGAGGTAGCATAGCCGGTCTGGCATGTGTACACGCACTTCTCTTGGCATGATGTAAGCAATTGATTGTCCTTGAGAAGCTCAAACCTTGACATCCACTGGAGTAGGTGCTTGGCATGTAACTGTGCACCTAAATGCCTGAAAGGAACGTGGCCGCATAGAATGTTTTAGCTTTGGTTTCTAGCTGACTGGGGTTGTGTTAAGAAATGGGGCGTTGAATTTTTTTGTAGATAAATGCTTTCGAATGGTTGCAGCCTCCTGCTTCCTTCCTCCTTGCTCGTGATTTCAGAGAAATGATTAATAGTGGGGCGCAAGTTTTTTTAACAAGTTCTTTGTCCTTTCTACATGCTCTGACTTTGTGTATCTTGCGCATGCCAAGTTTAGTTTTCTACGTGGAAAAGTGTTGGTGGAGGAAGTCTTGTGGGGAACAGAGTGGAAAATATTGGAGTGTATTCTTCCATCTCAATCTCCTTGATTTCCTTCCTAGGCACGTGCAGCTAGAGCATGGACTAGTTCTTTCTCCTGATGCTCAGGATTTCATGGTGGTGGAAGGCGCATCTACCTTGGCTTGGACTGTAACCTGCTCATGCTATGATGACTGGTCACGTGAAGAGTTCTGGTGCATAGTCCTTGTTTGGCTGGGACTTTTTATTTCTTCCTATTTTCTAGTTGCTTTGCTGGGAGGACGTCATTACCCTTGCCCAGCTCCTTCTAGCACTAGCTATATGAATGTTGGTAAAGACAACTGGCCATTTTGGACACCTATTGGTCACTTTCTTGTGATCCTTCTGTGCTCATCCTACGTATGTAGCATCCCTAGAAACCACATCTCTTTAAGGCACTTTATCAACCAGTTTAGCTTTCTTTTGGTTGTACTCTTCCGCTTTTTGCATGCAATACAGGCGCTGTGAACCAAGGGTGGAAATGAGTTGGAATTTTTTGTTGGTCATTTATGGTGGGAGAGGGGTCTTAGCTCAAGCCATTTGTGCATATATTTCTATCAAGTGTTGTCCTGAGACCACCTTTCCTTCGGGTATTGTGGATCTCTATGTTTTGGGGACTCCATACCCTAGCCATAACCTCGCCTGTGCCAAATTTGACTATGAGAAGAGTGTGGTCAACCCAACAAGATGGAGGATAGTGAAGTGTGGGCATGATATTTTGTTCAGGACCACTCTGTTCATCTTCACTCGACAATGGGAGATTATTCAGCACGATATTCTCTATACCATTAAGTCTTATGCTATTATTTAAATGATTCATTGAACGACATTGCTCTTCATATAAATGTCTTGTGTGATGGTATGTTGTGTGGTTTCCACTTCCCTTGCTCTTTTGTATTTTCTAGGAGGATATTAGTTTCCAGCGTTAGAAATGACCATGCTATTTGAAGCCTTTTATATTGTTTTTGGGTTTGAATAAATATTAGTTGGGTCAACTTTGTTCTTAAGACTAATAAAATAAAAGAGGTGGGGGTCCTGTAATGAAAATTCCTAGTTCTTTTTTATGGTCTCATGATTTGAATGTTTTATCAAACATTGTTGTTTGACTCAATTTTATAGTGCTGTTTCCTTTGGATACTTGTTTCGGTTCGAGATCTGTCATTCTGGCTTATGTTGGGTATTTGTGAAATAGCAATTGAGTACTGTAAGTGCATTGTGTATAGGTGAATGATGCTATTCTTGTCTCTATCTTTTTCTTTTAGTTCGTTTTAGGTTCTAGTTACCCTTCTCGGTTGGCTTAGTGTGTGCTTAGCTTGACTGATTTTTGAATTGAGCCAAGTTGGTATTACTCTCAAACTAGGTTAGTTATTTTTGTTATTTGTAAATCCCTTGAAGAAATATTTTATTCTTCAAGTTTCATGTTTGATTTTCATAATTTGGTAACAGTTCATGTTCACCGTTTAGAGATTCTTTTCTTTGGAATCATCTTTTCTCCCTTGGTGACTATTGTATGTTTTGAGGAATGTAGTTGATCCTATGGAATGTCTCCTTGAGATGTTACTCACATCTTTGGGATAGCTTAAAATGTCGGAGTAAATACTCTTGTTCGTACCTTGATTTTGTTTCACATATGTTGGAGGATACGAGATCTACTTGATCATTATTGAGGAAGTTTTCAAATCTTAAAATTGGGATCTTGGTTTTATGCGTAAGAAATTACTCTATGTTTTGCTCCTTAAAAATGTTTAAATTTCATTCTCCTATAGCTTAGAGGTTGGTGTATTTGGAAATTCATTGGTTGACTAGTTATTGTGATGCTCGTTGTGATACGACCTTCTTGCTGTCATTTTAGTAGAATGGTTATGTGTTGACCAGAAAGGTTTGATGTCAACTTGTTGTTGATGACAGATCCTTTAGAAGCTATGTATCCTATGTTGTGTTCTTGTGAATGATTGAGTAAACCTCATGTAAGATTTATAATGGTTATGTTTGGTCTTGTCAAGTTTTTCTTTTCTTAAGACATTCTCTTGATTAGAAGAAAGTTTTTATAGTAGGATTGTTAGGATAGGATGTGGCCCATACTAGGGCATTTGTGCGTTTCATCCATTTTCTTTTCCAATTTATTTATTCTATACTTGATATAAAATTAACTGTTATAGGCACAACATCTTAACATTATTAAGTCATTTTGTTTTGGATATTCTCATGTCGATTGATTGTTTGGGAACTTACAGTGGAATAGTGAATCCTTGGCTTGGTGAACTAACTTAAACAAATGGGGACAGATCACGTTTGAAACTAATTCTCTTCTTGTAATTGTTTTCGTTTCAAAATGTTATCTTGTTAAAATGATGGTCATTATTGGGATATAGGTAGAATCCATTATGATGGTTTATTAACTTCTCCTATGAGAAAATGATAATTAAATAGAGTTAGTGCCTTCCTTTTTATTTTGACATTTTATGCTTTTGGACAACTCTTTAATTACTCTTGTTTAGACACTTGGATTATTTTCATAAGCAACGGTGTTTTTCTTCCTTGAAACAGTTAGATAACAACATATTGTCTTAATGTTATAGCTTTTATCATGCTCAGTTCTTGCGAACTGACCTGTGTTAACAAATGTGTAGGAGGATTTCTTGAGTAGAAAAGAGAAAAAAAGAGAAAAAGAAACACGTGTAGAAAGTGGATTCCGCCTTCTTAGGAACTTTGCTATTGTATGTAATGCTTTTTTTTTTACTTTAAAAAATTGTTATGGAAATTGTGGAGACTATTTATAAGGCATTGTGTTATAATTTTGTATTGTTCTCATGTAGGTTGTTGTTATCGTTTGAAAGTCAATTTGAGAAATATTATTGTCAATAAGATTTAATGAACTTGTTTTGACATGCGTATCCTTCGTTAAAATTTCACTTTTCGGAATATGATTTATCCTTGAATTGTCAAACCTAATTCTAACTATCTAAACTTGAATCAACTTACATCACTTTAGTTACCTTTGGTCATGTGTCGTTTGGTAGAGGACTATGTTTTGAATCTAGCAAAAACAAGAGAAACAAATATACCTTGTTACCCCACATTAAACTAATCAACAATCTCTTATTGTGGTGAGTCCTTAGAATGGTCTTAAGGTGAAATCAATGATTAAATCTTGGAAGATAATAAAATTATAATAAGTAGAAGGAACTTGATTAAGAAACTCTTCGATCTATCTTACCCGTTGAAAATGTAATCAGTATACTTATGTCTATCTCTTCAAGTGAAGCCCGAGTGAAACCTTTAATATTTCTGGTTAGATTCTTAACCCCAATGAAATCTTTATTAACAACTAATAAGATCTTAATGATGAATCCAAGATTTAGATAGTCATGTACTATTAAAAATGACCGCTTGAAAAGGTAAAACATATATGTTTAAAAGCACAACGTTGTAAACAAATTGATGAAGTTAAGAGCCTTGAGAAATTAACTGCCCTCCTAACAAATGAATAAGTTAATCAAGTAAATGAAGCAACCTCTTACCACCCAATAATTGGTTTACACTATATTAACATTAGCAAGGTAGGGGAAATTTTTTCAAAGGAAACATGAATTTCAAATTCTCCTAACATGATTCCTCTGGGAAAAGCAAAGAATTTAAGAGTACTTATAGCTAAAACATGATTCTAAAGAAACTTTCTGTGGGAAGACCTTGTTTGTAAAATTGCATATTTTGGATGAACCATTGTGTCCTAAG